>JAUBNY010001030.1:1689624-1699956 GCA_032275445.1 Crypturellus soui
CAATAAGTACCCCCCCTGATGAAAGAATGTCTAGAGGAACTGAGGTATAGAAAAGTGATTTACTGATGAAGGACTAAGTCAGCAGCAAAGTAGGATATGCAGTGCCAGGGATCTTTGTATCCTGTTCTGACACTTTTTTCCTGAGGAAGTTACCTTGCAAAAGAGGAGGAGAAACAATATGAAGTGATATTTCCCACTCTGATGAGTGACGGGGCACCTTAGGATACTAGAGCAAAGAGAATTTGGGGAGAGAAATAGGTTGAATTAATCATGAGAAGTTTTTACTGGAGTTTGGTCTACTGCTTAGGTTAAAAGTTAGTCTAATGCTAGACTGTTGCTTGGAGGGAAAGCAGGTGGATTAGGAAACTCCTGTGTAAAACACATTGATTCTCCTTCTGCTGCACTCTGCCTGATTCTTACCAGGCTTTGCTCATGCAGGCCCTAGTAGTTTTGGGAGTAAGGGAAGGAAATGAGAGAAGGGATAAGACATTGAAATAGTCCAGTGCTCTGTTGTGCCTCAGTTTAGGCTTGGGTTTGGAGAATAGATGTTATTTCCCTGAAAAGAACAACCAGGTCTGCTTTAAGATGGGGGGGAAAAACATAAGTTTCGGGCAAGAGAAAGAAGTGGCAGGTGCGAACAAGTCTCCAGAACTGATCAACTTTGTTCTCACGTTCCCCATGCAATCATGATGCCAGTGTTTGTTTCTATTTCAACAAACAGAGAAAGTGATGGTGAGGGAACAATTAAAGGAAATGCCATTGAAATTGTCACTTGAAATTATTTGATTGTTCAGTGGCATTCACTGTCAGTGTAGAGCAATAATGTGGTTTTATGTGATGATCAGTGCTCCTCTGTAAAGAGGAGTGGCTGAAAAGCTGAGACAATATTGCCACACAGATAGCACGGGTTCCTAGAGCCTCCTGCATCTCTGAGTGAGTTCAAGCTACTGTGAAATTCCCTGGGCCTGTTGAGTTCAAGTATTAAGTTAGCAACAAGGTTTATTTATTTGGGCTTATCTGTTTTGTTGCAGATTAATGCTGTTAATCTAGAAATGTTAATGCTATTAATCCAAAATACAGAGCTAGACTGCTTATGATCCAGGTTGAATTAAAAGACTTTTCAGACTACTTGCAGTTGATCAAAGATGTTTTTGTTACTTGTGTGAAGAGAGAATTTGCAATCACCATTTTCCTCTTGATGCTCCTGGATAGAAAGAAACAGGGGAAACTCAATCTTGTTCTGCAGAGCAGAGCTGTAATATTTGTCTTGTGTTTTATGTTGCCCTCCAGTCCACACAGGGACTAAAGACCTCCTGGTGCCTCTGGACTGTAGCCTGGCATATATACAGTCTTTCCAGCTGCATTCTTTAGATGGATAGTTCTTTCTAAATCCCAAAGAAGCAGTTGCAGTGTGTCATTAAGAGCATTATCTTTTTCTCTTCTACATCAGACTCCGGGGTGCCCCAGTCACCATCCGATTCGTGACCAACACAACGAAAGAGTCTAAGAAAGACCTGCTGGAGAGGCTGACAAAACTGGGGTTTGACATTGCTGAAAATGAGATCTTCACATCCCTGACAGCAGCCAGAAATCTCCTGGAGCAGAAGCAGGTGCGGCCGCTTCTCTTGGTGGATGATAAAGCCTTGCCTGATTTCACAGGTGAGATCATGAGAGAAGAGCACCTGGGAGGCTTGTTGGGCTAGCAGCTAAGGAAACCCTGTGCTCTTGCTTTTGTGGAACAACAAGCATGTAAAACTCTGGTCTGCCTTTGCAGAGCTAAAGTGTCTGCTACTTCACAGTGTGATAAGTGGGTTGTAGACAGTATTTTGGGGGCATGTTGCTATCCTCCACCACCCAGCATGGGTGCTCTTTGAGGCTTGTACATTGTGTAAGAGTTAAACAAGAAGAGCTTGTGTATTCTCAGAAGGAAAAGAGAAGAAAGAAACAGCAGAAACACAAAACTGCAATGTGTTTTTCTGCATTTTCTAATCAACTTGCAATACTGTGAACTATGCAATGCCTTGAATAACATGCAGCCTATATTTGGCTTCATAGCCTATGACTATGCACTTAGATTACTGCTAACCACTTTAAAAAGCTAAAAAATAGTGCTCTGTAGAGTCATAAAAACTCTTTATTCTTTTTAATTTAACAATAAATCATCTAAAGTCGTGGTTTTCATCATTGCTTGAAGAGTAGTGGGAATGGCAACTAAAATTTTCAAGTGGGCAGGAATTCAGATAAAGCTCATTAGTTTTTATAAACTTCCAATGCAGAATGTGATATTTAGTATTAGATATTTGAGGAGTTATTCAATCTAGCAGTGCTGATATTTGTATAGCAAAGATGTGTCGATTTGTTGGAAAACAGAAGTTTTCCTGCATTATTGTAGAGAGGTGATGTCCTTATAGAACTAGTGCTTCAAAGCAGTTTTTTCCAGCTGTTTTTGATCCCATGATGTTGCAGCATATTTTGTCCGGCTGACTCTCAAAGATCTTTTTTAGGCAAAGTTTGATGACAAAGTAATGACATGTCCCATGCATATTACTAGATTGACAGTGACGCAAATTGCTGAAAAGTCTCTCTGTGGAAGTTCTCTTAGAACTCTCTGTCTCTGTAGAAGAATCTCTTAATAAATGGCTATTAAATGTGAAATGCCCACAGAGCTGCAGTTCAGCTTGAATTATTGAAAGTCTAGGTCTCATTTCATGTACTTTTGATACCCGATTGGGTTATAGAAGCTTTACCACCCTTATTTCTCTAGATTGTCATTGTAAACACCTGCTTTAGTTTCATGTGAGCCCATCACTCTCCCTCGGAAGCTAACCTGATTTATTCTAGCTTGAATACCTCAAGACAGGTGCCTAAAGTTAGGACAGTTAATCCTTGACTTACCCCAGAACTTTATTTGAAAAAGAGAAGAGAGGAGATACAGATGTTTTAGGCTTGCTTGTAGTTGAAAACAATCTACTGGGCCATGAATAGTCTTTCATTTAAACCCAGTGAAAATGTGGATAACTTACCACTGCTCCTGTCTTACAAATTTAAATCCTTCCTTTTGTGCAATTTGAGTAGGTTCTTATCTTGCAGGTGGAGATGTTTTCTATAAAATTTTAGTCCATGGTCTATTCATTAATCCTTAGAAAGGTAAGTGTGCAAGAGGAAAGGCTCAGTGGGCTGTGAGAGCTGTGAAACCTGATAAATCTGCTCCACCTAATATTGTACCTAAAGAAGTACACCCTCAGCTACGTTCTCTATTTGTGTTCCCAGAAAGGTTTTCTTGGGACAGAGACAGCAGCTGATTGCACTTAGGGTAGATAAATCAGTTTAATCTCTGTGTATTTGGAATCTTTTCATCAGTTTTAAAGTAGTTGATGCTATTTTTTTATAAGATGTCTAATACAGAGATCCTAGCAAAGTAAATTGGTGGCATTCTGTGTTGAGCCTGGATCTGGCATGGATTGCCTTGTTACTTTTTTTTTTTCCTACAAGTTGTTTGGCTCATGTGCTTGCAAGACTGCTCTTGAAACATTTAAGTACAGTGGAGAATATTTTAAATCCCTATTAGTGACTACTGTTGAATTATTCTTGGATAATCTTCCTATAAAATTGGTCACAGATGGATGAATGTAATCCATCCATGGTTAATGGACCCAGTACATCATTCTCCAGGGAATTAATCCACATTTAAAAAAAACTTCCAAAACATCCCAAAGTTACCTGATGTAACAACTTCTGTGTCATATAGCAAGGCCATATTTGCCTTCGTAACGAGGCTGCTGTGCAGAGCAGCAGTCAGGCTTTCCATCCCGAGTGGAGTTTGCTGTGACCAAAAGGAACTGAAAAACTGGGTGAGATTCTTCAATGCTCTTGCTTTGCTATCTTTAAGGCAAAATAATACATACTGAGAGAAGTTCTTGAATAATAAGAAGACATTTATTTTTTTAAAAATGCTGCATTTCATTGAGGGCAGGGAGAGAATTGCTGTCAGACTGCAGCAAAGACAGGCACTTCAGGAAGGTTGGCAGGCAGATAGCACCTTTTCCAGTGAGGCTTTCCTCATTGCTAAAGGACGCAGATGCCTCAAGGGCATCATCCAGGGGAATTGTTCAGAGCTGACCATTCTAGAAAAAGGATTTGAACACAGTTAGTTAGCAGTGAGTTTCTGTGAAAAGGGGCAGGCTGAGATGTAGCTACGAACTATGAGCCTTGTTATCAAGACGCAGGCTATGAAACCATAGACATGCTGGAGCAAATATGTCTTTTGGGGATTATGGATAGTTGGAGGACACTTGGCCATGCAAAAAGTTGTCTCTGTTGCTAAGTATGAGAAAAATTTGGTTCACTCGGAATAACATGTGGTACCGGGTTTGAATTTTGCAGGGATAGCCACTAATGACCCTAATGCAGTGGTAATAGGACTGGCTCCTGAGCACTTTAACTATGAGATGATGAATAGGGCGTTTCGGTAAGTCTGAGTCTCTCTATGGGGTTTTTGGAATGATGGTTGTCTCATGCTGGGCTCTGTATCTGCATGTATGAGTGAAATTCCATCCCATATGGAGATATGAGTGGGATAACAATGTCACCTTAGTGAAGATTGCAGTGTCTCCTTTCATGTCTCAGAAAGGACAAATACATTTTGTGGATTTGGGGGCCATACCCGTGAGCCTCAGGTGGTCCAGTCCTGAGTTTCAGAGGTTTCAGTCTATAATTAAACTTAGTTACAGCTTTAACAAGAGAATTACAAAGACAGCAAAATTAAAATATTGATGTGGAAAGGTTAGCAGTGTTTCAAGAGGAAATGCATACACAGAAGCAAGGATGTTGAGAAGCATTAGGGAGAAGGCCGCTGTGCTCAAAACCTCCATCTTTGGAGTCTGAGTAGTACTATAGGGCTATAGTACTATAGAGGCTATAAGGAAATGCAGTATTTAGAGCAGATCATTCCATATTTGCCTAATGTAGGATTCCTAGTATCAAGCATCTTGTTTTCAGCAGCGGCCTCCACAATATGTTGGGCCAGGTGAGCTATGGATCTGATCCAGTCCATATTGTCACTAAAACCCAGAGTTTTGTCAGCATATAAGATAAATGCCTGGGCAAGAGGAGGCGCTTGTAAGACACCATTCATTTTTCCCCTGGTAATGCTTGAAATAGCAGGGGTGAACCATGCCCCAGTGGTGCTTTTTCCTCTTCACTCACTGTGAGGAACCAACCACCTGGTAGGCAGCTACTCTATTGGCATGTAGCATTGGGTTAGAGAAATCTAACCCATCAGGAGTCTCGAAAGGCAAAGACTCTTCTCTAGACACCATTTGAAGTGCCTGGGAATGAGTTTCCCTTCTCGTGTCCGTGGTATTTTGATGTCACGTTTAAAGGGATTCTCTTAGGTGAGATCCTTCCTGTAAGTGGTTGTAGTGCCGCTGTCAAACTGGATTTTTCTGTATCCTAGAGGTATTTTCCCATTGTGAGCCTATCTGGCTGCTCGCAGACACACGCGCCAGCTCTGTTGAGCTTGGAATGCTTTGATCCAACACAAATGTTCTGGGATAATTAAGTGAAGTGAAATATTATCATTTATGCATTGCTCACAGTACCAGAGCTGCTCTGCAGACATGTGGGGGAGACCTTCTCCAAGGAATGTGCAGCTAACCTAAGCCAGCCTCTCTGAACAGAGGCACCATGCAACTCCAAAAAGGCCTATAAAGGGTCAGAAGAAGATTTTGCTTGTTTTCTTTAAGGCTTTTTAAATTCAATGGTGCCCTTCTCTGCCCAGCTCTGTTCCCACTGTGCTGGTTACATCCCTACCTGTCGTGATAAAGGCTGGAGCTGCCTGCGGCGACTGAGGAAGGCGCCGTAAAAATCAGGCGGAGCGTTTTTGGCAGGGAAGCTCAGCTTTTATCAACACTATCCACAGGGCTTTTATTGCAGTGAAACTGGGGACAGGGGAGGAATGTAGCAGCAGTGCTGAGCTTGGTACTGCCAGGACGATTCATCCAGCGCAGCAGTTTCATGGACTTTCTCTTGCAGCAGGACAGGTAGCTGCTATGTCCAGTGTAAAAGAAAATCTGCCAGGCAGGTAATAGAAAAGTGGAGAAATCAAAGATGAGTGCTGTTGGATTAGGCCCAAATCCTGTGCAAGTAGCCTGTAGACTCCTGTGTGCTGGTGATTTTGTTGTCGCGAGTGCTAAAAGGAACATAGTCTCTGCCACAAACATTTTGTAAGGCAAGATTCCTGAGCAGCAGGTATGAAGTAACTTTACAGGGTTCATAGGGTAGCACAGGCTGACAGTGAGTCGCTTGGGACTGGTGAAATTGCAGTATTTCCTAATACTGGACCCAGCCTCGGGCCGATGCTGCCCTCAGGGCTTTGAACCATCTCCCTTTTGGAGTTTTTGGTCCCATAGAGCAAGGAGGCTGAATCCAGGTTTTTTCTTCCAGGGAGTGGCAACAGTTCCGCTAACGGGGGAATTCAGTGGGGCAGGAATGTGCCCTATAACTCCATGTTTTTTTTTTTTTTTCATGTAATCTGTTATTCTTCCCATGTTCAAATAGAAAGTCAAGGCTTGATGATTCACCTGCTGCTTGGGACTCCCCTAAGCACCCATCCTTGCTGGGAACCTGTGGCTGTTGAGTCATTTGGCTGGTGGGGTTGCTTAGAAAAATGAGCCTGAACTTTGCAGTGGAGATATAGAAAGGAGTTAAAAAATACTTAACTGTTAGTCATCCAGGTAGTAGGTTCTTTATTTGGGGGATTTATTAGCTATTTTTGTGGAAAAGGAAGGAAGGAACTTCATTTATCAGTGGGAGTCAGGTCATCAGTGTAAACAAAAGCAGGATTAGGCCTTCAGCTGTAAATACTTGTGGTATAATTACAAATTTTCTTGTTCCTTGGTTCCCCAGGTTGATACTGGATGGTGCCCCTCTTATAGCTATACATAAAGCCAGGTACTTCAAGAAGAAGAGTGGCTTGGCCCTGGGACCTGGGCCTTTTGTGACGGGCCTGGAATACGCGACGGACACCAAGGCGACCGTGGTGGGGAAGCCGGAGAGAACCTTCTTCTTGGAGGCCTTACGAGGGACCAACTGCGCCCCCGAGGAGGCCGTCATGATCGGTGACGTACGTGGGCACCGCAGGTCTTACTGCTGCTCCCACGGGGTGGGCCCTGCTGTTCGATGAGGCAAAAAAAACCCCTCTAGCCAGTCAGTCCCGTGGTGGGTGTCCGAAGGCTCCGGCCCGGTGTCGGTGCTGCAGGTGGTTCTTTAGCGGCTCGCGAGGCAGCAGGTGCTAGAAACACGCGCAGTGAGTCATGGCTGTGGCACTAACGGGTCTCCTGTTGCGTGGCAGGACTGCCGGGATGATGTCGGAGGGGCGCAGGACGCCGGCATGCGCGGGATCCTCGTGAGGACTGGTGAGCGCATCACGAATCGTCTCATGGGGAGGCAGTGGGGACTTGATCTTGCCCTGGTTATGAGAAAGCCAAATCGGGTTGCGAGGCCTGAATCCTTTGGGATTCGCGCTGTTCGGTACCCCCGGGAGCGCGTCATTATGGAGCGGCTCAGCTGGGATGGATTCGGCAGCCTGGTTCCCAGGCAGGAGGTCGTGATGAAGGCAGTAGATGGAGATTAAGTCAAGGCAGACCATCAGTGGGAGTTAATATTTGAACAGCAGGCTCAGAGCAGAGATTTCTACCTGATAGCAGGATGATGTGCAGTAATAGATGGGGGTGGCTGATCTTGTAGACTGGAATTTTACAGTGACTAAAATACGAGTATTAGTCAAAGAACATACAGAACTGGTGCTTATCTAAAACGTGGTATCTTAGACTGCCAAGATCATCACGTCGATCTAACCTCTGACCATTCAGAAACTGGTGACATTCCTTGGTAATTACACTGATAGTTACGGACGTCATTTTGCTTGAAACAAAAGCAGAACAGGTAGGGACTGAAAAGTACCCTCAACGTTACCAATATTGTGGTAATGCTGTACACTGCTAACGTCTTTCTCAGGTAGCAGCGAGTGCAAGTCTGTCCTCCCACGTCTGGCTGCTTCTGACCCTAAAAGGCTCTGTTATTTTTGGGGGGGAGGAAAAAAAAAGGTCCAGCTGACAGGTTGCCCAGCACAGCTTCATAAATAGATTTTTTGTTCATATTGCAGGTAAATACCGAACAGCAGATGAAGACAAAATCAATCCGTCTCCTTACTTAACCTGCGAGAATTTCCCTGAGGCCGTGGAACACATCCTAAAGCATCTGCTGTGAGAAGGGGAGTAGTGGGTTCGAGGAAACTTGTGTTTCACACAATTTCATTTATTCTGCCTTCAAAAATAAAGGCCCCAGGATCAGTGCATGAAACTCAGCCCAGAGGAATGAGGACTGTGCATGGCCCTAGCCCGGTCCCAGCCAAGCCCTCGTCCCGCAGTGGTTGCATGGGAATGCGGTTGGAGACCACAGGTGCTCAGCAGTCAATTGATTATTGACTATGATCAATACAGCCCATGTTCGTGAATGATTAGAGAACATGGCACAGAGTTCTGCTTGTCTTTAGCGTTAAAGAAATAGCTGATTAAAACCCCATCTAAAGAGAGTCACGTTGCTGTGCCAGACCGGCTGTACTGTAAATCCAACTGGAGCTACTCGAGTGGCTGAAGCAGAAGCCCTGACGGAGCCCGGGCAGCCTTGGTGAAAGAGCCAGGCCCGTCCTGTGCGTTTCTTCTCACTGAGTATCTCTGCTCTGCGGGAATTTAGAGATTATGCACCTCTAGCAGCAACCTGAAAATTATTATTAATAGTAAGTACTGTTGATATCTTTCTCCTCCTTCTTAGAACACTGGTTTTTGTTTTTCAAATTTAGTGTGAAATTAAAACTTGAAAAATTTTCAGATGTTTCAACTAGACGCTGTTATTAAATGGTATTAAAATCTGGTATTAAAAGGCTTAGAGACTGTGAATGTTTGAAGTTAGACCTCAGGGTCCTATTAATGCTCCAGCTGCAAAATTTCTCTATTCTTGAGCTTTTTTTGTTGTTGTTGTTCTGTTTCTCTCTACTGTTATGGGAAAAAATTATTTACAAGCCATGGGGACAGATTTGAGTTTTTATGCAGTTGGTTAGTAGAGCTATAAAATGAAATTTAATGCTGCAGAATGCGTTGCTTTTCCTCCATGTGTTAAATACACTAATATGAACCAACTTTTTAATGCTGGTAAATAGCTTTTCTGGTCCATTTGCAAACTGTAATAATCAAAGTCCTTTGCATTTGTTTTACAGTGCTCCTGAGCGTTAAATTATTAGATTGTAATTAGACATTGCTGCAGTATTAACCTTATTGAAAATACAGTTTTGTGGTAATGAGCCATGCTGATTCTTGTTAAGGAAACCCATCATGATGAACGAGGGTGACGCCCTCCGTAAATGAAAGATTGTCTGTGTGGAATTTCATCTTAAATGTGGGTAACCACACTTAAATTTAATATCTGGCAAAATGTGTGGATAGAGTAGGGTCTGCAGTAGAAATGCCACGAAGAAACAGAAAACCCTGAAAATAAGGGTCATTTTTCAGCTGTTGTGTTATATCATGTAAAATAGCATCTGTGATTAGCACTATTAGGTGTGTAATGATCAGGTGAACATCAGCTGTGTTACTAACCTGCTGCACGCCCTCTCAGCAGGGTTTAGGAATGCGCAGCTGCTGTTACACACTCCCCTCGCCCACACGAAAAAGAAATCAAGAAACTAATGTCTTTGCCAAACGTAACAAGTGAAAGAAAACATGATTGTTGAAGGCGATGTAAGCTGTAACCTGCAGTTTTGAATAAATTCATGCTCGTAGTCACGTCAACAAAGCTCAACGTGGGTTGTTCTCTGCTTGCGATACTTCTGTTCCGAGTTGGGCTCACTTATTCTTAACCCTTTATGGCTGGCTGCAACTCTTAGATAACTAACTACCCACTGTTTCTTAAGATGGTAAATGTAGATTATGCCCAATTGTCCACAAAATCCCCAAAGTTCTCTGATAATCCTGCTGTTCTCCCTTTGGGAATACCCCAAAGCCATGGGGGAATAACAGACATTAGCACACTCAGGCTTTCAGCTAATGATAGCCTGATTTTCAGCATCTATGCAACGAGGAGCGACCTGCATTACACGGGTTGTGATGCCTCAGATGGTCTCACAGTGGAAGAACGGGGCTAAATGTCTAACTTCTTAACAAGTTTTCTGAGAGGAACCTGATTAGCGTATACAAATACTTCAAGGGAGGCAGTGAGGAGGATGGGGCTGGCCTCTTTTCACTGGTGGTCACTGACAGAACCAGAGGAAATGGCCAC
>JAUBNY010001030.1:1704149-1716661 GCA_032275445.1 Crypturellus soui
TCTCCTCTCCAGGCTGCACAGGCCCCGCTCGCTCAGTCTCTCCTCACCCGCTCGCTGCTCCAGTCCCTGCAGCATCTTTGTTGCTCTAAAGGAGGTTTCATTATCTGCCCTAATCCACTTGAAATAAAAGTGATAAAAAAAAGCCACATAGGGAAGCATCCAGTCAAAAGGATCACATGAAAGATGGACAGAGGGGAGAAATGTGCCAGAGAACCAGAATCCCTGGCAATATCAGCACTGATAAAGCAGTTTTGCCTTAAAAATCTTTTTTATTTATCTCCAAACCATTCATTTTAATCTATTTTCTCCAAAGTGCTTTGCAGTGGTTTGTGTCTCACAGTAACAACACTGAATTCAAAATTGTTTGCAAAAAATGCAAGCAGGGAAATTGAGGGCTAAGAAGTGTTCTTGGCATAGGGAGCTGTTGGATAAATAAGTCTGCCGATACACAAGAATTAATTCTGTTTACTCAGAAAGGTTACAGTGCCCCTGCTTGTTGGCTAAGGAGGAAGACAGAGGCATTGTTATCTAAGGGTGTTTGGGTTGTTTGTCACAATTGTTTTGTTACTGATCAAACACAAGTTTAAATGACAATAATATCCAGAATAAAATAAGCACCGAAGCAATAAAATCATCCTCTAGATGGTAACCAGTAGAGGCATTAAGAAATGTCCATGAAAAGAACACGTCAGAAGGGTCATTTCAGAGCTTCCGCAGGATGACCTCCCAGGACATCAAAACCTGTTGTCACTGCCAAATTTCACGAACTCAACACAACTATTTTCATTTCAGAATAAAGAGCGGTATCAGAAATCCAAGCTACAAAGAGCAGCACTTTTTACTTGAGGCAGAACCTGAGACCTGCCCCAATTCCCAGGATGAACCTCGAGACAGCGACAAGACCAGTCAACAACTCATCTCTCATCCCGGTGACGACCACGGCAGGGCCGGGAGAGGCACCAGGAGAGAGAAGTTCCTCATCCCTTCCCAGATCCCGTCCTGCCGTTCAGGGTGGTAAAGAGGAAGATCAGTAGCTGCAGTGCAGCTTAGGACACCATAAATAACTTTTTTTAGTCTTTTTCTTTATCTAAAAGCAGCTTGGGACTCTTTTGGGTTATTTTTTTTTGGGGGATGAGTAATAAATATCCAATTTAAACAAATCTCCTAAAATCTAGCTTAGAACCAAATGTTTGAAAGAATATGTGGGTCTGCTGTGTCAGAGCAGTCAGTCAGGTACTAGGTATTTCATAAATGTAACTACATAAATATATAATTATTTCTGATTTTGTTTATGTATCCATATAAAAATAATATATAATAAAACATCCCTTTCTCAGTTGAAGTCCAGCATCTTACAATATGATCTATCGTTGTCTAGTACATACACAGATATACAGCAAACATAGATTTGAGATCATCAAGTGGGAGTTCAAGCCCCACTGACACCTCCAGATGCAGTGTGGATATTCCCAAATTCCTCTGGTTATGAATGGCAACAGCCAAGTAGTTTCCTTATGGATTCCAGTGGCTTTTCAAGCACATACTCAGACACATGTCTAGAGCATCATATTCTTTTCTAGGCCCTTTCTGCCCAAGCATGTGGTCATGACGCTCGTAGGATTTGTTGAGGAGAGGGTAAAATCCGACCTGCCCTATGAAAAATGTTGGAGAATTCCAGAAAGTGAAAGTTGTCCAGTGTGAGGCTTCCCACAGAGGGAACAGGATTCTGGCAATTGCTCGGCTCCACCCTACTCCCAACATGGATTTCTGGCTTCCCATAGGGCCAGTTCCTCTGAAATAGAAATCTTGTCATTTTTTGCATCTACATTAGAAAAGCAATGTCATTTTTTTTTTGGTGTTTCAGGCAGGCAATTTTGCAGAAAGAGGCACTTCAGAATTGCAAAATGCTCCCAAATCAACCGTGTAAGACATTCAAAACTATTCTGCAATTCTGACAGGACTTCCCATGAGGGTTTATTAGCTGCATGAGAAGGATGCCAAAGCAGCAGCCACGCACAGAGACCTCTCTCCCTCCAGCAGCATCCAGAGTGGCGCCAGCCTCGGGGCTGCACTAACATCTCCAGGACACCCAGCTCAAGCCCCATCAACCCACTCCTCTCTTCAAACTCTCCCTTGGTGCCTTTGGAAACCCAATTTTTCCTTTCAAACCAGCGTGCCAGGACGACCTGGATCCTCTAAGGACATCTGACTCCTCTTAGCCCTGCCCCAGCACAGCGCTACTTGTGAACCTTAGCTACTCGTTCTAAAAAGGAAATTATAATAACATAATAATAACCTTATATCTTATTATCTTATATTATCATATATTATCTTATAATAATATATGTTTATGTTATTATAACATAAACATTTTCTAGTGTAGTACTAATGAGCCATACAGAGAAGAATGGGCTATTAGCATGTTAACTCTCCTTCAAAGGTAACTCTTCAACTCCCAGTAACTCGTTATTTTTCAGCATTTTCACATACATATTGTAACACAAAATAGGGTAGATTTTGCACTGACTGAGATTTATGAGACTGTCTAAGGCTTAAATGCTCCCAAACTGACACACATTTTGTTATTAGAGCCTTCTCAGGGCATGGTGACCAGAACCGCACATTGTTCTCGGGAAGTGGGCCCAGACAGGTGCCTTTTAGCACCAAAACACAAAGTGTTTCAGCTCCCATTATAAACCACTTATTCTTGTGTTCTAAATTATGTTAAAGAAACTGAAAAAAAAAGGCCCCATCTGTTAAAAGTCATGTTTGATACCGATAAAAATCCATCCTTCCTATTTATGGAGGATCCTAAGCACTAGATGTTTTAAGCACCTTATAGCTCCAAGCTGAAACCCTTCTTAGCTTAAACATAGTAAATAACTTGGCTATGAAATAAAGTATTCCATTTTAAATATTAGCAGCTAACAGCACCAGCATATGTTGAATTTACTATGGATTACAGTCATGTGGCACAAATAGCAAGAACTGTAGAGTTTAAAAGTAAAAGCTCCAAATTAATCTTTAAATGCTTTAACCAAATATCAAGGCTTTTCTTTTCTGCAAAATTCTAAATAAAATCTTTATCTGTGCTTAGAAGCTCAAGCAAATGTATTCAAAATGTACCCTCTGGATCTCTTACCATGGCAGATTGGAAGCTGCTAAAACAAATACAAGATCATCAGATCGGGCCAAGCCATCCATCTGCACCAGTAATTCTGTTTTCATCCGCCGACTTCCTTCGTGTTCACCACTACCAAGATGCAGAAAAAGAGTATTTGCTCAGTGCATTAAAGTAATCATCTTTATTTATACAGTGTCATTCACAGCAACTGAGCCCTCGTCACAGTTTTGTCCCAGTTCAGGGCATGATTAAGCTCCATTAGCTGACAGCTAAGCATTAAAAATCAAGCTTTGTAATGATTACTTAAATGGACTCTTTTCAGTGCATTAAAGTGAGGAGAGTTCACTATTAATGAACCTAAAGAAAATAAATGCTTAGCGTTTGTTTTTCTTCATATTAATCTTTATGTAGAGTTGATGTTTACCGGAAAACAGCTTTGAGTGACTGATTGATGTAGGAGAATTTTTGTAACATAACATTTGGCATTAAGCTATTAAGACATCTACCTACCCAAGGCAATTATTTGCACTTTTCTGAGGGAATTTTAAGTGGTGACAAGGAGATACATGTATTGTTGCATTTGGTATATCATAAAATGCTTAACCAGAAGCAAACAGAAAAAAATGCAGTATTCAAACAAACTGAAAAATAGGGCAGAGTTCTTTAAACAGTGCAAAAAGGATCACTTCTCTAATTATTAAAGAATAGCAAATTACTAACAATTTTGGTCCTGATCCAGAAAATCAATTTTGCAGGAAACCCGTTTGAACTTTAGGTCCCTGATGTGGGGTTCCTGATACCCTGTGCAACTGAATCCAGAAAAAAACTTCATGGCTTTAGATGGTAAAAACTAGAGTCCAGGTTTAAGGTTTTTTTCTACAAAGGTAACTATGGATGCCTCCATCAATATTTAATAATGACATATTCTACTAACCTACAGTCTTAGCTACAAACCGTGCTGAAAATGGATCATCTAGTGATGTTAATGAGAGCTTTAAAAAGATATACAAGGGCAAAATTTAGCCCATAATTCATAGCTATTAAATGGCAATGTAGCATATTCTATTTATATATCTTTGAGCCTTTAATTTACAACAGATAAATTTCACTGTTATGGGCTCCCAATGGGTATATCAATTTCTTTACACTTCTCCTATTTCTTCCTCAAGCTCTATCTTTCCGATGTCTTTTCTGAACTATAAACTATCTGCACCGTGGATGGCAGCAATAATATTCTCCCACTCCTGCAAGTTTTGACAGCGCCATCAACATTTGTCCTGTTAATGAAGACGCGACTTTGCTGCACATCCTACCCCGAGATAACCTCGTCTGCCCAAAGCGTTACAAAATCACCATCTTCTCACTCAACCCCTAACAACTTATCCCCTTATTCTCCCCACTGCCTTTACTTTCCCTTCAAATAAGTAACTTTAAAATACAACAATGTAGGTTATATAGCTTGCCAGGCCCATTATTTCCATGGTCTAATTTCCTAGCCTTCGTGTAGCCCCGTTTACGTGATTTCTCCTCTACAGATCCCGGTGTGCTGTGAATGAAAGGCCAACCACATCTCTCTCTCTGAGACCCTACAGTGTATGCAGTGCTGCTATCAAATGGTACAGTCTCTGAAAATGCGGCATTACTAGGCTCCTAAAGCTGACAACAAAAGAAAAAATTGCTTAATGAAAAATCACGAAAATTACCATTATCACTCAAAATAATCATACTGCCAATGCAGTCTAAAAAGGATTAGTCTTTGGGAGCCCAGGTCTGTTGTTACAGTCTGGCTAAGACTTGTTTCTAGCAGGTATGCTGGGTGTTTTATCAACACCTGAACAAATCTTAGCCGAATTGCATCCCCCAATTCCATAGGAAGTGGTCTCATCAGTTACCCAGGCATGGTGCCCCTCTGACTCATAACGGACTCCAGTTCATCCAAGAAAATCGTGGAAGGAGCATGGTAGCGGGCAAGCTCAAATAGCACCTGTTAGGGAGTAAAAGCAACAGAAAATATTAACATGAAAGCTAACACACACACAGAAAAGGCATTAAGGGCCACTGACAAAAAAGACAAATAACACCCACATTGCAAAACTTCTAGGACAAAAAGGGATATATGCTGGGAAAAGGCTCAGGGTTGGCTGAGGGTCCCTGAATCCTCTCAGATACTGAAAGGTTTATAAAGGAGAGATAAAGAACCCAGGCACATAATCCTGTCTCTATATGTAAATCTTTCTGTCTAAATCCTATCAGAGTACCCTGAGAATAATGGGATAGAAGAAAATGATCCATCAGAGGATTCTGGGAACTTCTAAATTGTTATCGGAGATTAAACCTCCTTCTTTTATTGTTGCTCCATTTGTAGTTTTTTTTAAATAAGGATTTGAGGAAAAAAAATACATTGAAACATAATGAAAGAAGAAAATGGACCGATTCTCTTGATGAGAATTAAGCTTTTTTTTTTGACTGGTGAAAACAAATGTAAATTGTTGAAATAATCAGGACTAGATTAAAAAATGGAATATTAAATTGACATGAAATCTGGGTCTTTCAAAAAGAAAAAAGTTTTTTGTTTTTGCATGAACGGACTTAAATTAATAAGAATATACTACAAATTATTCTTCACTGTGGTGTCCTTTGGCTTTCTAAACAAACATCACTGCAAGCATCTATTAACCCAGCACTTTTAATCCCAGCACTTAAAAAAAAATTAAAAGCTCTGTACGTTTTCTCTGTATTTTATATATGAAGCCTGAGGTTTAAATTATTTGCCTAGAGTCACAAGGAATCCATGACTGGCACTGTAATTAGTACTGCTGGCAGTAGCAGAAGTTTATGATTAAGTGGCTGCATGATATAATAAACTTGCCATGTGAGTGGCTTTCCAAAGATGGATGCTGAAACAAAAAGCAGATGCCATGGCAGTAATTTGTTGTACATCTCCTATGACTGCTCTCACGTAAGAGATGTTGACAGTTTGCAGTTTATAATTTTAAATTATATATATGTTATGTATATATAATCACAAATTTAAAATATAAATTCATCCCCATGCAGCTAAGAATTGAGGAAAAAGCATGAGTGGGAATTCTTCCAAGCGGGCACAAAACCAGCGTATGCTTCACACAGTTTCAGAAGACCCACGCTCCAGCCTCGTGTCATTTCAGCACAGGACTTCATGGGATATTTCTCTTAGAGCTGTCCAGAGTTACAATCCTACTTCATCCTGGATTCTGCCAAAAATACAGCTAAGGGGGAACTACCAGAGGTTAAACATCGATGCAAATACTACAGCAGGTTCACAAAACCCTTTAGGTCGGTGCTGTGACACAAAGCAGGTCACTCCATCCCTTCTGACAGGAGGGAAACTTCCAGGAAGTTACTGAGACAGATGCCAGGAAGAACAATGTATCTTCTGCCAGAAGAAAAATGTGCAATTTTACAGGACAAGGGACACACTAAGAAAAATTATGTTGCAGACATTGCCTAGATTTGGAGGGACATTTAAAATATCATCGATGCTGGTGCTGCCATTTGCCAAGTGCAATCCATCATGATTACTCTGTATCTCTGTATCCCTCTGAAGCACATCCTAACAGATGAGTGTAAAGGAAGAGTGAAAGACCTGGACTTTTTCCTGTATGACAGCTGAATCATGCATGCTGCTTGCCCGTCTATAGGCCCAAATACATTTACCTACTTGCCAGATGATTACCTGCCTTAAAAGAGTAATGTACTGTGTTTTGGTTATAAGATCTGTATGACTTTAGCAAGGGAATTCAGAGAATTCTTTAGCAATTCCATGTCCTGCAAATTATGAATAGTTGTGAATTTGGAAACTTACACACCAGATGCATTTTTATATGGAGCCTGTGAGCCTAACCTTGCAGAAAGGATGTGAAGCACTTCAGAGGAGTCACTAAGCAAGTGTCATTTTATTTAGGAATTCTGCTTGCCTTTTCCTTATCAATGAGTCAAATATCTTTGCTGGCTTTTGTGTATCTGCTTCAACTTCTGCTTACAGAACTGAAATTCCACTGCAAGAATCCAGTATGATACTTCTGCAGAAGCAATGTTATTCCAGTTTTAAAAGATAGATACAAAACAGAATCACACGCTTTTACTAAGAGGGTTAAAAAAAAAAGTGGGAAATACCCATTTTACAGTTCTCAGTTCGGTTCATCTGAAAACTCTAGTTCTTTAAGCAGGAATTCTAAGTGATATTTATTACAGTACGGATAAGAGCATTCTTACCCGGACAAGTTTTTCTGAATCACCTCTCCACTTGCTGACAATAGTGGATGCTGATATGTTGAAAAAGGTTGTATTGCATTCAGTGGCCACAGCCTTAGCAAGCAAAGTTTTTCCAGTACCTACAAACAACAGCATTGAAGAAATTCACTCTCCAAAGAAACTCAGTAATAAATAAATAAATAAATAAAATTATTATTTATAGTAATAACAACAACAATAAGTAAATGTAAAATAAACCAGTAAAGTCTTTCTTTCCAGGATGGCCACAGTCCTTCTGTGGAAAGCCCATCCAAGCATCCACAGGAGCAAATGGGGCTACTGCAGTAGCAGCCTTTGCAGCCCACCTCAGGTTGTGCCTCCTTCCCCTCCAGCCACGTTAGTGCTGAGGCAGAGCTTTATTCCTTGCACCCACATGGAGCAGAGGGAGTGAGGAGGCCTTGCTGACATGGAAGACCAACCGGCACAAAGGACAGAGGCTCCTTCCCATTTCCAAAACAATCCCTAAAGGCAGAAAGGAAATCAAGGACATTTTCCTCAGGAAGGCAAGTTCGAGTCAGATTTATTCACATTCTAGAAGATCAAGTCAGGCCAAGCTTGATTCATGTGGTCCAAGTTGAGTAACAACAGAAATATTAAATAAATCCTCACTCCTCTCAGTGGCTAGTACAAGGAATGTGTTTTCGAAAAATCAGGTGTAGGAATAGTCTTCAACTTGTGTGAAAGGTAAATGGACAGATTTGAGCAATGAGACACAGACATAATTATCCAAAATTGTCTCCTTCCATTTCAAAATACAGGATATGTAATTATTGATACTTAAAAGCATTTGATTAGCACCAAGAATTTACCTGTAGGACATCAGAAGTAGTGATAAACTAAAGGACATGGTATAGAGCACTCCATACCTGGTGGCCCGTACAGCAATAATCCTTTCCAAGGAGAGAGAATGCCTGTGAACAGTTGCGGGTACTGTGGAAGTAAAAAGGTAATTCAGGGATTATAGGTATGATCTGTAACGAAATACAAGGGATTCCAACCCCTACCCTCCCTGCTCCTCGTATTCACAAAACCTTAGAAAAATGAAGAAAGGAAAAAAAAACTTACAAAAACAATATAATAAATACAATCTGAATGCTGAGAAAAATACTCTATTTAACTGATAAAATCCGTTTTAATATTTTTTTCCAATGCAACTGGCCATTCTCTTCTGTAAGTAATTTTCCTCTGAAATGGTATAGATCAGATCCACTTTTTATATTTTTTATATATTTGTATACATTTTTTTATATTGCCTAAGTGCTAAACAATAGTACTCAAAGTTGCCATTTTAATATGAAATGGTATTTTCCTATGGAAGAATCTGTGTGATATTGCCAAATAAAACCCTGTTGTTCAAAGAGGAACTGCCTCCTAAAATCACAGGAATAGTAAGAATTTAAGAATGCCATTATATTTACAAAGAAAATGTTAGGAAGCCCAACAGTGGTTTTCCCAAATCTATTTAACATCTTACCCGTATGGGATAAACAACTGCTTCCTTGACTAGTCTTTTAGCTGCATCCAGTCCAATAATATCATCCCACTTTACATTTAGATTATGGAGATAAATATCCTGTAACATATATTGCATCTGGTTAGCAAAAACTTTATTTTCTTGCCCTAGGATAACCATTAATAGTAAAGCAAAAGAATCCACCTGGGTTATAAAGTAACAGTGCTATTAAGTGATGCAAGTTGTATTATTTAACTATGCATACTGGTCAGTTCACAAGAAAAAAAAAATGTACAAAGTGATCATTTCCATACTGTTACTATGCTTTACTTTCCTACAGTCAAATGCACATGCAGACCAGACCTGGGCCAGATTTGTTACCTCCAATAACTAATATACGAACAGCTATAGTGATATTAAGATTTACCAGGTTTAATATTTGGCCTCTGATCATGGCAAGTACTGGATATTTAAAGGAACAGCATAAGCAGTGGCAGAGATAGGTTGATATTTCTACACATCCAGCTTCTGGAAATGTGCAATTTTGGCAGCTAAAAACAGCATCCTTGCCTTTGCATTCAACCACTGTTTGTCGTTCACTCTTCAGTGAATTTCTCTGACCTCTCTTTGGACACACATATATTGTAGCAATAAGTTCCACAATTTAATCATATACCATGAGAAAAAGTACCTTGGTTTGAACTTCTAGCTCAGTTTGCTGGATGGCTGCATCTATAACTTATGTTATAAATAACTCTGCTCTGTGTTTACTTCATTCCATGCAAGACTGCATAGAATGCAGGACGCTGCAGGAAAAGGTGCAAGAAGCTCTGTAGCAGGAGAAATATTTCCCCCTAAGCCTCTATCTGCTCTCCAAAGATAATCAGTAATTAGTCTGTGCCCTGAAGCACTGACTCCATTTAATTGATCCAACTCTCCCAATTTTCTATGAATCTTTCCCTTTGTCTTAGTAATATTTTGTGCCCCGGTGTTCCAGAGACTAATTCTTTGCCAGAAAATACCATATCTGCAATACAAATACGTGGGATAAATTCTACTCTTCAATAAAAACAGGCAGTTCCTAGAGACTGAAGAAAATTTATGCACTTGTAACCAAGGGGAAAATTTGATTTAATATAATTAGAAAAATTATTTATATAGAGTAGATTGCACTTTCCCTTTCTATTAACAACAAATTAAGATGAATCAGATTTATGATACTAAGTAGAGATTTCAATAAGTGCTTTCAAATTAAATTAGATTACATGGTGAAATAAATACCACATGCCATTTATTTTTATTGATTTAAAGTGATAGAGTGATAATTACCATAGCAACAAGAAATATACCAACACAACTTTAAAAAACATTCCATAAGAGAGGCTAAAACAACTCTACTTTTTTTATTTCTTCTAAAATAGCAGTGAGAAAAAACACTGTTTTACAAGTTCACAATAAATATAAAAAACAGAGAAGTATTGAAACGAATGACAGGCTGAAACAGAGGTCCAACCTTACTTTGCTTACAACGGTTGCAAGTTCTCTCATCTCGCCACTCATGCCAATAAAAGCACTAAGGGGTTTTAATAATCGTTCCTAAAAAAGACAAAAGTAAGTACTTGTCAAAGTTCAGTTATTTTAAATAGAAGGCAAATTGTGAAATAATTTCAATTGATATAATAACTTTTAAAGCTGCAAAGGTATGGATATAATAAGTATATATACAAAGTACTTTGAAATAAATCATATTTGCATTAAGCTCTTTCCCAGGTGAGGTTTAAAAACTTTTTATCTTTTCATATCAGTTTCCTACAATGAAGAAATGACGGATTCTAATCCTGAACAAATATTAAAGTGAGTAGCTCTCTTACTGCCCAAGTATCCCTAAATACATCTATGTATTTTAATTTTAATAATGTAGGGTTTAATAATGTGGATTAAAGGAGCTGAAAAATGTAAATACGGGTCACCAAATTGCTACATGCTCCGATTTGAAATTTTATTCAAATGCAATAGTGGCTTGAGAGAGAGTTGCAAAATGGCACTGAGTAAGCTGGAAGCACTGGCCTGGAAATTGTGGCTTGGGTCAGCAATAATCCACTTACTTAAAATGTCTATTCCAAACCTCTAAGCTGTGCTTCTGACTCTGAAGTCAATGCTAACTGATACTCAATTCAGTGGAACCAAAATTTTACCACATAATTTTACGTGGCTTTCTTGAAATTGAGTAGTTCGTGACTTTAGGTGTAATTAGCATTTGTTGCCTACTTGTGTGTTCAAAGAGGAAACAACCGACAACTTATCAGACCAGGATCAAGAACAACTGGAAAAGGAAACACACTCCCAGGAACCAAGCCCTTCTTTAGCACTTGGGAACCCAGACAACACTGTTAAAGTATTTTACTTTCCTCTTGGCTCTATAACTGACAGTTGTGCTAACTGGATAAAATATGAACAGAAACACTTACTGATGGATCTGGATCACAATTAAGGCTGCTCAAGGTTATCTCCTGTGATGATACTTTGATGGCATCCTGGATCATCCCACGGAAGTCAATTATTTGGCCCTTTGGAGAAAATACTGTTGTGATAAGCTTTATTAGGACGGTAGCTCTACTGCTAAAAATGCACTGGGCCAGATTTTGCTTATGTGCATCATTCCCTGTCTTCCCATACAGTTCTAAACACAGTAAAAACTGAGCAGAATCAGTGGCAACAATGGGATAAGAATGCACATCTCTTAACTGCAATACTTAACCACAACAACTTAACTGCAAAATCTCTTATAATCTCATTCAAGAATCTGAGATCTATCTTCCACTTTAATTATAAACATCGAGCTTTACGGACAAAAATACTACCCACATCAGGTAACATTGACCCTTCTGTTAATTATACAGTGATATTTTATATAAAAATACACAAAATGTTCACATCACGTATTTGTGATTTCCCCCCTTCCAAACACATGTTCCTGTTTTAAAACAAGTATTAGGTTTCTACAAACCCTTCTTGGGTGAGTGCTTTCTCCTCCTCCAGCTTTGCTGATTGATGAGATGCTTAAGCCAAAGTCAGGTTGCTCCGGAGTAACTGCATTCTCATTATTCTAAAGAGAAATCGATTTTAATAAATGTGTTGACGAGTAGATGAGCTGCATTTACCATTCCATTATATGTCTCACCTCACTTCTTTATACATGCCCAGATGAACTGTTTCATTACACAAAACTTGCAACAGGAATCACAGAATCCTTATGGTAGGAAGGGACCTCTAGAGATCATCTAGTCCAATCCCCCTGCACGCTCAGGGACACCTAGAGCACGTGGCACAGGGCTGCATCCAAGCAGGTTTTGAAGATCTCCAGAAAAGGAGACACCACAACATCTCCTGGCAACCCACTCCAGCACTCCATCACTCTCATGGCTAAGAAATTTTTCCTTAAGTTCCTGTGGAACTTTAGGTGTTTCAGTTTGTGGCCATTACTTCTAGTTCTGTCAGTGACCACCACTGCAAAGAGGCCAGGCCCATCTTCCTCACTGCCTCCCTTGAGGCACTTACAGACACGGATCAGATCCCCTCTCAGCCTTCTCTTCTCCAGGCTGAACAGGCCCAGCTCCCTCAGCCTCTCCTCACAGGGCAGAT
>JAUBNY010001030.1:1716761-1726836 GCA_032275445.1 Crypturellus soui
TGTACTGGTGTCTGGGGTTATTCCTCCCCAGGTGCAGGACCGTGCACTTGGCCTTGTTGAATTTCATGAGGTTTTTGTCCGCCCAGTTGTCCAGTCTGTCCAGGTCCCTCTGGATGGCAGCACAGCCCGCTGGGGTATCAGCTACTCCTCCCGGTTTGGTATCATCAGCAAACTTGCTGAGGGAGCAGGTGATTCATCCACGTCATTGATGAGTAAATTGAACAGGACTAGATTGAGGATGGACCCCTACGGGACACCGCTAGCTAAAGGCCTCCAACTAGACTCTGTGCTGCTGATCACCACCCTCTGGGCTCTGCCATCTAGCCAGTTGTTGATCTACCTCAGTGTCTCCTCATCTAATCCACACAGCCAGAACTTGCCCAGGAGGACGCTCTGAGGGACAGTGTCAAAAGCCTTGCTGAAACCCAAACAGATGACATCCACCACTCTCCCCTCATCTACCCAGCCGGTCATTCCATCATAGAAGGCTATCAGGTTAGTCAAGCATGATTTCCCCTTGGTGGATCCACGCTGACTACTCCCGAGCACCTTCTTATCCTCCACATGTTTGGAGGCAACAGCCAGTATGAGCCATTCCATCACTTTTCTGGGAATGGAGGTGAGGCTCACTGGCCTGTAGTTGCCTAAGTTCTCTTTCTTGCCATTTTTGAAAACTGGCGTGACATTGGCTTTCTTCCCATCTTCTGGCACCTCCCTTGTTCTCCAGGACCTTTCAAAGATGATGGAGAGAGGCTTAGCAATAACATCCACCAGCTCCCACAGCACTCTCGGATGCGTTCCATCAGGGCCCTTGGATCTGTGGATGTCAAATTTCCCTAAGTGCTCGCTGACCCAATCTTCCTCTCACCAGGTCACATATTCCTCTCTCCAGGCATCTTCTCTGGTTTCTAGGGTCTGGGATTCCAGAGGGCTTCTCGTGGTAAACACTGAAGCGAAGAAGGCATTCAGTAGCCGTTTTTTCTGTGTCATTTGTAACCAGGGTGCCCATGCCATTCACTAGTAGACCCACGTGTTGCTTAATCTTCCTTTTACCATTGATATATTCAAAAAAGCTCTTTTTGTTATTTTTAACACTCCCTATCAGATTTAATTCCAACTGTGCCTTATCCTTCCTTGCCTTCCCAGACTGTCCTTCCTAGAGAGCACATATCCTTCCATGACAGCGCTCCAGTTGTGTGAGCTATCCCACCACGTCTCTGTAATTCCAATGAGATCACGATGTTGGGACCGCACACAGATCTCCAGTTCCTCCTGTTTATTCCCCACGTGTTATTTTTGTTTCTCCCTGATAACATGGAGAGGCTCAGAAACATCCCACATCTGGAGACCTGCACTGCCGCATGTTTCTGTGGAGGACCAGTCTGCGTTGCCACAGTCTTTCTGGCAGAGGTTCTCTGCTGAGTAGACACCAAGGCTTCACCTGAATTACCACTGACTGTCCTCTCAAACACTGCTGTGGGGTTTGCTGGACTTCAGTCCCCCTGCCTGCTCACAGCATAGGTCTAAAGCTCAGCATTCAGATACTTAATTTGCAGATCTTCCCCTTTAAGTTGTAGAAATCTGCATTTTGCTCAGCAGTGAGAAGAAACTGTGCACTAATGTACAGTGGAAATGACTGATAAGCACAAGCCACAGTACCTCTGCTTAGACAGAAACAAGGAGACACTTTAGGACTGTAAGTTACTCCAACATTCATTTCAAAGCAGTTACTGTTGTAATGTCCAAAAGCTATATTAAAAAAAAAGTCAAGCATGAGAACCAGCCCCACAAAGAAACTGAGCAAAGACCTTAGAAAAGGAGGCTCCCACCCAGTTCCTCAAAAGCTGTAATACCTTACTGCCCACCAAACTACTGTTCCTGCTCCCTACAATATAAGGTAGTGTAATAAAGTAGTTTTCTCAGCATTTTTATCAAAATGAGATTCACAAAGCTCAAAATTACTGAACCAAATTACTCCCCCTATCTCAAACACCTTATGCCTGTAAAGATGCTTCAGTCCACACCAGACTTACTACTTCATTTTTTTTTCCCTGCTTTCTGGCACTAAAGGATCATTCCTTAAGCTCACCAAGTTAATGAAAAGACTCCTGTTGATTTCAGCACACGAACGCCTGAGTGGAGTCTTGCATCTGTTACACTTAAATTATGCAGATAGTAAAAAACATTCAATTACACAACCACAAACTGTGCACCTTACATCCTCTCACTGGCTGTCCGACTCATGATAAAATCCCATTAATTATAAATTGCAACAGTAACTTTGTCAAGATGAAACACATCCAGACCTGTTTGGGACTCTCCTTGGTGGATGATTTAAATTCTGTTGTCTTCTCAGGTGAGGTTTTTGACAACGGTCGCTGCACTGTCTGATGTTTGATCCTTGGAAGAATCTGAGAAGAGCTTGCTGCCCTACAACACAAAAAACATCATGTCCTGAAAGGCTTTTACAACCATCTGTTTTCTTCAAAATACTGGCAGGTTGAAAAGCACAGATAAGTTGTTTTAAGGCCAACTCTGTTTTGCTTAAAGGATTGACTTCAATCACAATGATGTGCAGAGATCATTGCTTTCAAACACTCCATCCTACCTTATCCCACAGTACAGAAATTTTAGTAAATTGTCTCCATCTCTATTTGCAAAAAAGTTCTTTACTTTCTTATAAACAATACAAGAAAATGCAATGTGTGATCAGCATGATTCTAGGCTTATTTAGGCAAGTTTAGGATTCCTACAGTATCACATCTGTATTTTCCCTACATAGCATGTTGATCTTGGAGGAAAATTTTCTTCACAGAAAATGCCCCATGGTTTCTCTTACCTTCTTTGCTTTCCTCTAGCTCTCAGATGCTGTTTATTTTCTGCTGTGGCAAAATTAATATTGAGAATGTTAACATAACATAATTAATATTAGTATTAACACAGCATAATCTTGACATAATTAAGAATATAAGAAAGGACAATTTGATTTTTTTTACTTTTAAAAATATATTTGAGTACATATTAATCTCTTCGGAAATGCATACACAGCATCACATGATTATAAGGAATCAAATCTGCAAAAATGCTTTGAAAACAGAACCAATATTGGAGAGATCTGTTTCCAAAGTTCAACCTCAGTAATTTTTTTGATCCATTTCATTTTTCGTTTCCCTCTTCATATTTGAAAACAAATGTCATTTTTACAGTAAAATGGGCCCCACCACAAATCAGATTAAGCACAACATACTCATTCCATATACCTTACAGAATGATTATTTAACGCTAATAGCTTTTCTCCTTATCAAGTTAGGATATAAAAAGAAGCCTCAGTGTTAGTACATCTATCATGTTCAACAGAGCAGGACAGCAAAAAGGTTACACTGCAATCATAGTTATCAAACTTAGTTGTTGTTGTCGTTATTTGTGAAAATTTCAGTCAAAGTAAAGCTTTTTCACAAAGGTGTATTTTAAAGGTGTATTTAATCAAAAATAGAACCGACTTAATATTCCTACCCTATTCGAGGAAAAAAAGAAAAATTATGCCATCATATTTTACACTCACATAGAATTTTTCCAATACCATTTAAGGACAGGAAAACACCTTCTTGTTTGTTTAGAAGAAAAAAAAAAAAAGAGAAGAAAGTTTGAAACTCCCCACATCTCTTATTCTATGTCCTAAGTGCTAGAAATGTACCTCTGTAACTTAAGAGATTTCAAACATTAAATAGAGATATGCATGAGAAGCACAAGTATTTCAGGTAAATAGACTTTTTAAGCTTTGAGAGAAAATAATAACAAAAAGGTTTTCTTCTTGAAACACAGGCACATACCAGTGTCTAGGACCTTTTTAGTAATTTTAGGATATTTTTGAAATTTTACAAAGTAATAGCTTTCATATTCCATCAAAATTGTCTCAAGATCAATGTTGTCACAAACTTCAAAGCCACGTAAACCTAATTTTGTCTCTTGTTCCAAAGCATTTGCAGCATCAATATACCTAGTAAGTTAAAAAAAAAAAAGAAACAACAACCCAAGAGTCATTATCTTATTCTGATCTTTGAGAGAAAAAGCAAACAGTGACATCCATAAGTATATGCTGTTTCAAGGATGTCCATATTTTGTATTCATTACAAATGCCATAAACTGTATATAAAAGTCCTTTGCAGAACACTTAAATATATTTTCAAACTGATACAGCATATTTTGTTCCAGAAATGGAAATGAATTAAAGTAAATGGTCAAAGTATTTATCAGTAGTTTATCTTTCTAATCTCCCTCACGTAGTACCAATAGGCTACGCTGTACATCCACCCAGTAGAAAGCAAAATCACATATTACAGACAAACAAATATTTGTAGGGCACTATTATTTAAAGGACATACCCTTCCTCTGTTAAATAATGCAAAATCAAAATTAGGAGATTTTTTCGACGAGCTTCTGTGCGCACCTCTTCCTGTGGATTAAAACAGAAGTCTAGATCAAACATAATATTCTCTTTATTGCCATAAACAGCATCTAAATGTAGCCTGTGGAAACAAATTAAGACAACAGCATCTCAGAACTGTAAAACAACACACTGTTAATAAGCAGAAGTGATTTTCAATGTGTTTTTTCTTATACATTATCAGGATCCTGGATGGAGAGAAAGCTTTTCCCAGAGGAAATAAAATTACCTTGTGGTTGGAAAAAATAAGTTATTTCCCTTACTGTGACTCTGGTCCTCCAATAGGTCTGGGATCTGCATGACTACACTGCAAAGCCCAGCTCAGCACTGTAGGCACCTCCCATTTCACACGCCTCCATACATCAACACAAGAGAAATACAGAACACTTGAAGGAATACTAGCTTTGGATAATGCCAGACTTGCCTAATTTTAACAAAGGCATGATGTAAGCAAGGTCCATAATGCAGGAATTCCACTGTGGCATCAGTCTCATTGATTTCTTCAGAGATTTGGATGACCAAAGGCATTGGCACTTGGTTCAGCGATAAGAGCACAGCAAAGTAAAACCTATTGAGCAGTAGGTGTTTCCAAACCTGCATGTAGACAATTAAATGATTTTCAGTCTCTTTTAGGATGCTAGCATCCAGAAGGATTTCCTCTCGAAATGCAGCTTAATTACAGCAAACTGCAGATAGGGAGGTTCTGGATGGTGAAACATGCAGTAAAACCAGCTTCCCTGTGAGTTTAGAGGTGCCTGCTGCATCTTGCCCTGCACACTGCAGACGACACCATGGAGCAACCTCCTGCTAATTTACACCTTTGAGACAGCACAATCAAGCTACCTTTTATTTTCAGACTAATGCTTATTTGTGTGCCTGCCAAACGGCGAAAAGTATTGGCCAAAACATGGAAAAAAGTTTCCTATTGTGGCATCCTTTTTTCCACCCTCTCCCCAAGGATGTTTGTTCACATGTGGGGCCATCTAGTGACACAATTAGGAAAGGGCTGGGCTTTGTTTTTAACAGCAGAGCTGTGGAGTTAAAAGTTTATTTCTGTTTCTCATATTAACAAAAAAAATAGACTTGAGAATTTAGTTTTCTCTAGAGAACAGAAGCAAATCATCTGAGAAAAATTCAGTTCCAGAGAGGTTCTGCAAGAAGAAATAGACCAATTCTAAACAGAGGCGCATGCAAACTAAAAGCAAAGACAAAACAGCAACACTCTGGCATGAAAGATCTCTCCCTCCCATTGTTTCAGTACTTGCACCTGGTAATTGGAAAACATAATTTGAACTCCCATCCTCCTGCTATTTCTCCTGGGTGACTTCAGTTGCCAGAAACAGAGTTTGAGGGGTGAGAACGAAGCTGGAGTCACAACTTGCACATTTAAATGCAACTGCGTGTGCTGATTTATTCCTGAGAAACATCTCTGCTGTGTCTGCCCACATTCGAGGGCAAGATCACGACTGCCTCTGAATATTCAAAAACTACAGTGGTTGCTGCAGAGCACAGTCATAACAAGATTTAATGTTTGAGTATTTACAAGGGCACTGATGAGGGAGGAAGAACGTCTGTGTAATAAACTGGTAGGTATTTAGAAGACTCCTTGAAAAAAAAATCTGCATTCTGGTGCATATCCTGCCATTAATCCTGCTATGTTCCTTCTGCCATTTCTAGAGGCATTTTAAATCCTCATCTACGCAGGCACAGAGTGAGAAGCAGCATCTCAAATACTCTTTTAGGTACAGACTTGCATGGAGCAGTACAGAATAATACAGTTTGGGCAACCCCCTTCAACCTTAACATATTAATGCTCTTGTTGCATTGATTGAGAAGTAGCAAAATTGAATCTTTACATCAGAAAAAAATGTGCCTAAGTGAGTAGCATTTTAAAGTGAGGAAGTAGTTTAGGCTGAGTGGTCCATTCTATCTTTATCTTATATTAATAAAAATGCAAACTTCGATGGTTAATTTGGAGAAGTAGACATCTGTCCAAAGGAAATTGACTGAGCCATCAAAACAGTTAATCAATTGACAACAACTTGCTTAAGATTATATAAAAAAAAAAAAAAAAAAAAACAGAATGGAGATATTAGTCTCTGGTCCCAGGTAAATCAAAGAGAACTTAAATCCCTTTCCCCATTTAACTGCTATCAAGTCAGATATCTGACACACTTGAGCAGGGACCATGGCTTTCCTGACCAAGCTTGAAATTGCTCTCCCTGTTTTTCCCAGCGTTCCTCTACCACATTCCCCTGACTTCTGCAAGTGTCAGTGCTGCCAGCAACCTTAGCTGACCGTTTAAACAACTCACTGCCTGTCCTGCTCTGCTTTCCCAGGCTCCATTCCCTAGGGATTCTCCTCACTCCAAATATTCCCACAAAGCAGTCCTTCTGCCAAAGTAGAGACAGGTACTAAGGTACACAGGACTTCAGCTGTATTTAGAGAGGAAATGGTGAGTACTATATTGCATGAAAAAATAGAAGCACTTACTAGTACAAAGTTACTTAAAATTCAGTTTAGCTTTATAGTGATTTACCCTCTTTGTTTAATTAGTACTTAGAATTGCATGTTGTTTATAGCCACTGGTATTTCCATAGATGTTTAAGTGTTTAAAGTTTAATAAGCTCCCATTCTTAAACACAAAAAAGTATGTAATTAAATTTTCAATTACTACAGAGGACTTTTGGGCCCAGGCAATTAATAAAAGCTTAAGGCACTTAAGCGTGATCTTGTTTTAAAAGCTAAATAGTTGAGCACTTAACTAATTAACTACACACAGTGTATTTTATTTAGTTCAAGCTTAACAAAATAGAGTGCTATGTACTACTATTTTTGCAGGCGTTTAAAATTAAATTCTGTTAGAGTCATGCATCTTTGACTGCAATTGCTCACTTTGTCATTTCCATACCTTTTACTAAAACAGATTTACATTATAAATCAACCTAGTCTTCTGGGTAATCCCATCAAATTAACGGAGCTACTAAAAGATAAATTTAACCCCATAATGCTTTGTTATTATGTGAGCCTGTATTTCTGCATCAATATGTATGATTGCATAAAGGAAGAGCAGAGTTATAAATTAAATCTAAAAGTTTAGAAATGACAACTCTATCACTTGAAATTAGTAGTCCTGCAGAGTCAACTGGGGCAGCAAGTAGGACAGCCACTCAGCAGGACTCCACAAGGAGCAGCAGCTCCGGAATCAAGAATTTGGATGGGAGGCAAGCGGACAGTTCCAGATTCATATAAGAAAAGCCTATATCAAAATGCACATGCCCAAGAGGATAACGGCAGCACAGGCAACTCTACTTTTTAAAATTACCAACTTTGAAGCCTCGAGCTCACAACCTAAACTATTCTGTTTGTATGTTGTGACATACAAATTTTTCATCTAAAGGTGTAAAAAGCAAACAAAAATAAACAAAAAACAACAACAACAAAAAATGCAGCCAACAGCCGCATTCTGCATTTTTTGTCAATATGAGATACAGTGTTGCTAGCATGAACACCCTGTTTAAGCTATAAGACTAACATAGCAGGCCAAGTTTATCTAAGAATGGGGATGGGGCCACTGCAGGTAACAAGGTGCTCAGATGGAAATTGATCTTTCCTAGTTAAATGCAGGATTTATCCCCCCATAGAGGTTAAAAACGATTTTGCTGTCAGAGGAGAATGGGACACAAGAGTAAGAGCAGACAGCAGAATTCACTTAGAATAGTGTCCTTTCTGTCTTTTTCCTTCAGTTTCCCAGGACAACTGCCAAGCATGCTGTTCCTAGAGAGCAGGCTGCCACACTGGCACTGAATATCAGGCCACGAAGAGCAGCCGTGGGAGCATCAATCCACCCTTCTATTTTTTCCTCCATCGCCTCAGATTACCCCCCTTCTTTTCCTCCCCCCCATAGCCCTTTGCAGCTTCCAGTTTCAGGTTTTTTAGAAGACTGATGTTCAATTATTGTTTGGCTTCCTGACAATGTTTTCTGAGAAACACAAGCAGAGAAGGGAAATGGTAATTTTTAAACCGCATATTACTTGGCTATGACTGAATAGAATTTCACAGTACAAAGGCAAACTGCTTCTTTAGTCTCCCCTCTCTTCCAGATTATACAATACAGCAACAGAACAATAGAGCTGGCAATGTTTCTCAAGAGGGATAACTAATAGTTTTCACAATTAAAAACATACAGCAAGCTAAGTTATAGCTGTCCTAGTGCTTACACTGAGATGAATTCAAGAGGTGTTGCATTGAAAACCTAAATACTTTCTACAATTTGAGTTCAGAGCAACGAAATCAAGTCTGATTTCCCCAACTAAAGCAACAGTTTTATGCTGTATCATTGATTCATGCTTCCACAACAGGCACTCCCCCCCAGTCCCACTCACTGAATACTAATATCTCATTTTTAAAACAAACTTTCCTGAAGTCTGGTAGTATATTGCCAAGACCACTAATCTTAAGTGACATGTATTGTGAAAAATACATAAAAATGAATAAACATAAAATACAGCAAGTTACTAAACAGACTATAAAGGTGCTGAAAAGGTACTGAATTTGTTCGCTAAGTTTACAAGTGAATTAATAATCACAATCTCCAACCACTCATTTGTGTGAATTACCAAAGTTCTACCGCAGTTTGCACCAATACTGCTTTTAGAGAGTAATTCACCTATGAAATCTTTAACATCCTCGAGGATGTGAGGTGTATGTATATGTGTATGTACTAGCAAATCAGGGAAGAGTGCTGGATGCACCCAAAGGGAAAACATCCGGGGAGCCCTTTCTCTCTCTCTGAGGTTCTCCTTCCCTAGCTGGTGCATGTTATTAACCTAGGCCTCTGCCATAATTCAACCAAATGCAGCCAATTCAACCAAAGCCAGCTGAGAGGAGCAAGAAACAACGCTTGAGAATCCCATAAAGCCTCCAAAAACTGCTGCTTTCGCATGATTCCACCTCAAATATGTCCTTCTACATTGCCATCCACCCCAGTTTGCAGAGTGGTATTTCGGATGCCCTGCTTGTTTCCAGCTGGAATGTGAAGTTTGGAGGAGAAGGAAAGTGTGCAGTCCCTCCCCCGAGCATGGATCACTGGAAGTGATACGCCCATTTTTATCCCTTCCACCTTTGATTTCAGCTACCCAGTTTAGCCCTCATCTTACCTCAAATACGAGAATCCTGGTAAATTTGAGGACAGTGGCTTAACATAAAATTTAAGTGTGTGAGCATTTTCTCTGTCAGTTCAGGAACTGAATCCAGCTCAGGCATATAAAATCTTTTTATGCCAATAAATGTTCATATGTTTCAAATATTATCATTAAATAGTTGAAACTGGAATAGAATTATTCTACTATTATTCTATTAAAGTATAGGTGCTCATTAGTGGAAAGTGCTTTTTTGTTGTAGTTGTTGCTGTCGTTGCTCTTTTGCTTTTAAACACTTTTGCCCAAATCGGTAAAAAATAATCCTGATCCCATAGGAAAAAAAAATGGAAAAAAAAGGCAACACAGATAAGGAACAGGAATTCCAGTAATTATCATAGAATCACAGAATGCCCAATGTTGGAAGGGACCTCTAGAGGTCATCTAGTCCAACCCCCCTGCACACGCAGGGCCACCTAGAGCACCTGGCACA
>JAUBNY010001030.1:1769438-1811884 GCA_032275445.1 Crypturellus soui
TTTTTTTTTTTTTTTTTTTTTTTTTTTTGGACAAGTGCTCTAATACAGCCTACTATTATAAAATATAGAAACTCTGACCAAATATTTACTAACTACTGTAGCCTGCTACTTGGTTACTTATCAAGCCTAAGCTATAGGCTCCCAGACGTTTTGAGCACAGCTTCAGCTGCCTTTAGTCTTGTATCTTCCAGACCTCTGGCAGCAGTAACAGGCTTGAGCCCTTTCAGAAGAGGGCTGGAGATGTTTGTGGGTAGTGTGAAGTGTTAATGTTAAACAGTGTAACTCTTCTCTTACACCACTGTACACATGAGAAGTGTTTATTAGTCTTAATGTAGTCTGTGTGATACTGCGATGTGCATGAAATGCTTTGAGTACTGCCTTGCAGCCCTGTCACCCATTTACTAGGCGTTCTTCCTGAACATAACCCAGACCTTGAGCAGGGATGGGCAGAAAGGAGATTGCAATCAACATTTAATCAAGGCCTCTCACTCCAGCTGTGTGCCCTACTTTGAGCAAATCTGTCACTTGGCTGTGGATGAATTAATAGTCTTTCCTAAAGCAATGTTACATGCTGCAGTCTAACCAAGAACTTCAAGCATGAGAATCTTGAAGACAGGGTTAGGCTTCTTCCCTTCCCCTTTCCACTACAGAAGCCCCTGGTTAGAGGTTTGAGTTAACTATGTCAAAGCTACTTTTAAAACAGCTTCAGAAGAGAGGCTGAGGTGAGAAACAGCTCTTGCCACCTGCCTGGCTGATCAACAAGGTGGCCGTGCTGCAAGAGAAGGCCCATCCTTCCCCACCCTTGCACTTGCTGCATCTTGGAAGATAAGTGAGCTGCTTCAAGACAATCTTCTAAATGGCTAATTGTAAGAAGGCTGTACCCACTCTGAATACTGAGGAGCTCTCTGTACTTTGTTGTACAACTTTCTTGTACAATGTTTAGGCATTGTCCAAGGTAACTGAGCCACCACTGTCTGATCAATGGTAAGGCACCAGATCTGGCTGTTTTTGTCACAGATACTAGTGATGACAGACAACATAAGCAAAAATAATTTTGAAAGTCAAATTAACACTTTTTATTTTTTTTGAGTAGGTGATCATGCTCAAATTGCAATACACTAGACTGTGTATATTTAGTGTGATACTGAAAACTTCCCCTTCAGGGTTTTATGAGGAAACATGATGATGAGGAGACTGGTCATTGTATCATGTGGTTATAACTTATCTAGGAAATTATCTGGAGGTGGAATTCCCTCCTTAAAGCCTTTGCACTTCATCTTTCAGCCACAACTTGCCAAGGATAAGAATCAAAGATCAAAGTGATCAAAGATGCACTGTGGAAAACCCTGGCCACCAATGTTGGGATTTCAAGTCAGCAGTGTAACCACCTAATAGGAAGAAAGGAGGAAAAAAGGTTAAATTACAAAAATAAGTTTGGGTTATTGTGAAGAGACATAAATCCCCAAGAACACTCTTCCAGAACCTCCATGTTCCAGATAATTATTTCAAGTAGTAGAAATGAAGACAAGTCTTTGAAGTTGCAGAAAGACCTGATGTGATCAAATAAATGGGCAGTTAAATGGCAAATGAAATTCAGCTCAGCTGAAAAGCCATGTGGGAAAAGTTTTATTTCTCATATAATGCAATCTAGTTCTCATCCCTTTATCATAAAAGCAGATGTTCCAGAAGTGGAAGAAAGGTGTTCTCATAGGAGGAGAGAGGGGCCCCAAGACTCACCAACAAAGCATAAGACTGGAAAAAAACTCTTGTACCACACTGAAAAGATGTAAGTTTCAGGACAACAAAAGAAGGGGCATATCTAATATTTTATCAGAGGTAGTTGGGAAAGAAGTTGAAATGCTGTTTAAACTACTTTGGCTGACACTAAGAACTGAAGTCAGTACAAAATATTCTAGTCTGCTATCACTGCAGGGCAATTCCTTTCATGCAGCTTGCTCCACAAAAAGGCCTTTTTTAAATGGTGGAAGCAGAAGCTGGTGAGCACTTAGAATTCTTAATTTGTGGTGGATTCTGCACATAATCTTTTTGGCACCCTCTGCTTACCCGAAAGCTCAATGTAGCTGGCTGCCAGAAACAAAGGAGGCAACTAATTGTTCTAAATGATTTCTAATCCTTAAGTCCATTTTATCCTGCCAATTTTTTTCTTCAACTGCAGGTGTTTAACAAAAAGAGCCATCTTACCACATAACTCAAGGTATGCCTTGACCACAAACACTGATGTCTCTGCCACTTGGGGGTTCTTCAAAACCATGTCCATCATTCCTGTTCAGAACATTGTGGTTCCCACCTACCACTTGTTCTGGGCACTAAAAAAAAGAAAAAAAAATAAAAACAAACACCTAAGTTGCATGTCCATTAACTCCTCTACTTCGTGTAACTGCACAGGCTTCACTTACTGAATATACTGGTTTACAGTTTGCATATAAGTGAGTCAAGGAGCTGCCTACACCCACCTTCTGGCAAAGGAAAGCAGAGTTCTCTGGCTCTGTGTAACAAATGCGGTGACTACAGGAGACTCTCACCACACATTATCTTAGAGATCACAACATTGACTGACAAGTGCTGTGATAAAACTGATATATATATGTGCACAAATAGGCACTCAACATATCACTAAGTTTGGACAACCTCCTCCTGTGTCATGGTAGGTCTCTCTGATCTTAGCAGTGAGAAAATTCTCCATTTCCACGCATTAGTTTTATTTGCATTCATCTTCAGTCCTCAGGGCTAGGACACTTCCAAACTGAGCTGGCAGATTCCTTGCCTGTGACCCAGCAGTGCAGTCTGGAATTGATTTTTAAAGCAAATTCTACATCTTCTAATCATTGCTAAGACCGTTAAGACAAATTGGCAGATGAATAGTTGTACTTGGGAATAAAAACACTTTTAGCTTAGAATATATTTCCAAAGCTGCTTCATGGAAGAATCTCATTTACCAAGAAAATACAATTATTCAAGTAACAGAAGTCAATGTTTAAGAGTTCAAAAACGATCTTACTAAAAAACCCAAAGAGATAACCTGCTGCTCTTTTTTGTTTTTTTTTAGGATACCCATGCTTGTTCTTCTGAATATTTACAGAAGAAGAAAAAAAATGAATCATAACTTTTCCAAGGCCACTGGCATTTCATAGATGACAGTGCAATTCACATTCCTTGCTACTTCTTTGCTGCTTTTATTTAACTTCCTTCTTACTTTGGTATGAAAGGGTATCCTCAAATAAAAGTTTAACACACTGATCTAAAGGACACAGACCACGGCTGTGACTTCTCCTTGGAACAGAGTGCAGAACTGTGATTCTGTGTGTGTCTGAAGCATCACACACCTGGATTTCCACGAGGTAGATGGGCTCCATTCACATGGCACACACTGGGCAGTGGGGATGATGTGCCCGCTGCTGCAGTGGACAGTGTCAACGTGACATCGTGGATGCCAAAGTGGTCGCCTCTGGGTTCTCCTCGCACAGGACGCCCTGCAGGAGGGGAAGGGGGAAAGGAGGGCTGAGCACTCCTGTGCTTCCGAGGCAGGAACCTGCCCTTCATGGGATTCTAGACTTCTGGTTTAAGTCACGTTGACACTGAACAGTTATGTTCAGATCAAGGGAGTCCACACATTCTGGAAGAACATTGCAGGATCACTACTCTTCCCAAACTCACGTTTGGACGAACACTGAAATTCTCACAGGTAACAACCTGCTCATTACACACAAGTGCCAATTATTCCTCAGTGGGGGACAACTTCCAGCTCCACTCCCTGCCCCATTCCCATCGGTTCCAATTTCTTAAGATGATAAATGATCTTAAGATCATTTCATATGATTAAATACAAGAGGGCTCAGACAGATCTTATTAACACAAAATATAAGTAGAACATCTAGAACTATACTTGTTAGTCCACTGGAAGCCAGCAACAGCACTGTCTTTGATTTCACTTAGAAACTGGACCCTTTTTATGATTTCAACTAAGATATATGGGCCCATCAGTTCCAAAGTACCAACTCTTACGGGCCTCGAACACGCTCCACTCGTACTTCTCTGCCAGATAACGTGCATGTTGCTTCAGTGCCTGACGAGAACTGACTTCCCCTGTGTCTACAGCCTCAGCCAGATCATCAGAAAAGGGCCGAGCCTTCACGCTGATCTGGTTGTGCTTGTTGGGAGATTCGGATAAGCACATCTGGCTCAACTCTTAACCAACCGTCTCACAACAAGACACAACTGGGTCTGATTTCTGCCAAGTAAATCGAAGATCTTCCTCATCTTGAGTACAAAGCTGATGACATAAATCATTTCCATATATCAATGAAATGCTAACAAACTACTTTTCCTCAGGCAGTGTGTTTAATGCTAACTTCACTGTCACACAAGCACATTCTACCAACATCACTGAGACACAGCAACATTTTCAGTCACCATCATGATTCGCCTTGGTTGTTTTATGGTTCACTAAGATGTTTTTTGTATCTTTGTCCCAATTCTAAGCTCAGCCATGAAACTACTAAAGAATTCACATTACTACTTCAATGGTTGGTTGCCTTTTAAAAAGTTTCAAATTGCTTTAAGGAAGTTGCTCCAAGAAAAACACCACCAGCAGATTAAGATGAGATTTTCAAAGGTTAATGTTCAGCCATATTCTGTGCATTGCAATCCACAACAAATCTTTTATACCTTAGTTGGAATACAAGCATGATCTTCTTCCAGATCTTTAAGGTAAGTTTCCAGATGCAGCTCCCCAGCTCCAGGAATGATATGCTCACCAGACTCCTCTATAACACACTAAAACAGGAAACAGTAAGAAGTAAACTTTTTGAGAATGTGTAGCTTTAACAGAGAGGCTAAACAGCTCAACAATAAATACTAGAAGAGTTAGCAACATGTTTATAGATTGTTTCCTTATGGTCCAGGAGTGATCCAGAATGAATGTCCTCACTCATGCACAACACACTGTACTTTCACATAAAGTGTGTAGCCATGTTTCTTATCACTTAAGTGACTTGAACAGCAAAGCCAGGAACAAAAACTCTCACCATCTGGCTCCTGGTCCTTGGCCTTGAATTTTAAGCTATAGCTTCCTCTCAGCCATTTCTCTCAGGTAAATGGCATATGATACCTGCTGTCCAAATAATATGTAAATGACTGGCTTTCAGTTATGCATTTTGTTACTAAAAAGTATTGTGAAATGGTTTGCTTTCCCAATTCCTTCCTCTCTCCTAATTGCTTTCTCTTCCCAACTTATTGGTCAAAAATAATATCTCAAAAAAAAAAAAAAAAAAACAGTGAGAGAGGCAAAGCTGGTAATCTCTAATATAGGAATTCAATCAAAGCAAAACTCTAAAATTTTCTTTACAGTAATATTACCCATTGGTCTGATTTACCTTCTCCATAGGTGGAAATGATGACACTGACATTTTCCACAATACATTAAAACGTTTCGTAAAGTTCCTCAGGCTCCAGCTGCAGTTCCAACAAAGCACGATCCCTTTTGTTCATCATTAGCACTGGTTTGATGCATTCCGCAACTGCCTGCTGCAGAACAGTCTCTGTCTGTACACAAACCCCTTTAAAAGAAAAGTTCAATTAAAATATGTATTATACATAGAGGCAAGATATCTAACCTGCCTTATGCAAAGATGATCATAAATTCTAGTTGAGAATTCACTGACTGTCTCAGTTCTCCCTGCAACTTGCGTTACTCAGTTGCAAGTATTGGTCCATTTTCTGACTGAAGGAGGAGAAGAGTGAGAGGCATCTCCATGTGGAAGGATGGGTTTTGTCTCCCCAGTTACTCTGTTTTCAACCCACCAGCCACATACAAAATGGATTTCACTCTCTCAGATATAGGTAAGAGAAAAGGCCAGGAGATAAATTAAAATTCACTCCATTAGAAGTCAAAGCTTAAAGAACAGAAACTTCATGCATCACGATTTTAAGAAAATACATTTAGGTCTTATTATTAGAAGTGCATGTTTACCTGAGACACAATCAACAACAAGGGCACTATCAGTGACATGAAAAGTAGCTGTAACTTCAGAGGAAAAATCAACATGTCCAGGGGAGTCACTTAAGAAAACCTGAACCATCCTTTCACTGCTTGATAAAGGTCAAGTTGTCGTCTGCAAGTTCATAATACGTGCATATTGCACTGTGACAGAAGACAGTTCATTTTGGTAGTTTATTTTTAAATAATTCGCTGATTTTAAAACTTGGATTAGTCAGGCACCTGTATCTTCTTGATATACTCAAAGAAAAAAGGAATAAACACAAGAAGATTTCAATACTTCTGCTCACAAAATTCTTGAGATTCAAAATGCTTTGGGTGCAATTAATTCTTAGTCAAAATCAGCTACAAGACAACAATCATACCACAATATTGCTATCAGAACTTTGTCACAGTCCAAATCACTTTACAACTTGTTACTTTTGCACTTACAGATCTCAGAGAGATAATACCAACAAGGCAGAGTCCAGCAGAGTTGCATGGGAGAACACTATATAATTCTGTAACCAATTCAATTTTAAAAAAAAAAGCAAAAAAAAAAAAAAAAAAACATTTATCAAGACCATCACTCAGAATCTTTCTGAAGGCATCTTTTTTTTTTCCACACTGGGAAGCAGGTAAGAAGGATCTCTGAAAATCTTTTATAAGCTGTACTCTAATATTGCCAGTATTCCATTCAAAGTAGATGACAAGGACTGTGAACTTTGGTTCAATAACACACAGCTTAAAAAACAAAAAGCATACAAGGCTTTGAGAAAACATTTTTTTCAGTCTTCAGTCTGAAAAAAAAAAAAAAAAAATGAGAGAGACAAGGAAGCTCTTATGTTGATTTGATTGTGATACATCTCTCTTGCTCACCTTTACCTGTGAAGTGTGTTTCCCCTGCTCTGGCCAAAGTGATGATGCCAGCTTTACATACCAAGGAATCTGTCAGTGTCGATTTTCCATGATCAGCATGAGCAATCACAGACATAATCCTAATATCGGACTTCTTGTCCATGATTGCCTGGCTCTGGTCTACCATGAAATTCACCTACATGAGGATTAAAAAAAGAAAGAAAGAAAAAAAAAAAGACAAGAAACTAATGCTTACTTTCCAATTCTATGAAAGTTGGGGTTTTAAAAGCTTACCATTTGTTATTAATAATCTAAAAGAGGAAATTAAGCTGTTCCTAATTTTAAGCCTAGTGTTATAGACTGTTGCTCATATTTTTGGCATACTTTTATAATTATGAAGAATGAAGGTATAACTAAACAGACAGCAAATATTTAGTATTACAGAAGGGCAATGGCCAGAAAAAATGAAGACTTCACTTATGGAGGCAGAACAGTTAATCTCAGTGTTCCAAAAGGGCTGGTACATAATACACAGCTGAAAGCTGCAGCTTTCATTATAGCTTCCACACCCTTTGCTCCTTTCCTGCCATTTCTGCCCCTTGCTTTTGCCAAGTTTTCCTCCCACATGCCCTCTCCCTCTTCCAAGGCATTTCAGGTATTAAAAAAAAAAAAAAAAAAAAAAAAAAAAAGGAAGAGCTATTCTGGCTTTAAATTTGATATTGTTTTAAATCATTGTTCCTGGTTTTAAGGAGAGCCTAGGCTTCTGCTTTTCCAGACAACACATTACCTGTACACACTGGTGGTCCACCTCCGTCAAAAATGTCCTTAAAAGGATTTAATTAATAAAGTGTAGAATTTTCAGTCACTCACTTAGAAAATAATTCTTTCCAGGATGTCTTTTATTTCCCTAAATTATTCCTTCTCTTTCCAAGAACAGACTGTTTCCCACATTCAATCTGCAGAAAAAAAAAATAACGACCCTAAGAAACCCTGGTAAATATTCATTAAACATGTGACAACTTAAACAACATAAAATGGGATCTTATTAATCTACACCAATCTTTCCTTCTGTAGTGAGAGTCGCCTGTGGGTCACAGGAATCCATTTAACAGGATTATTCCTGTAAATCTCTTTAATACAAGAAGTGTTCACAGGGACACAGAAAATGGCAGAACACTGAGAAAAAAAATGATGGGGAATAGTAAACAAACACACACAAATCATGTAATTATGTCACACTAGTCTATCCTAGTTATTCAAGGGAAAAAGAAGATGCCCCAAAAGAAAAAAAATATATAGGCTTCATATCTGTTCTTTAGTTGTAATCTGACACAGAAATAAAGAAACATGCACTTGAATTGCTACACCAAGAAATGTTTGTAATAGTCCCAGCTTAAATGAGCACCTCTGGGGACAGAAGACCTGTTTTCTTGCAATGATAATATATTAATAAAAAGAAGCAGTCTAGCTCAAAATACACCTCCAAGGTAAAACAGGGCTTTTTATACATTAACAGATACACTTCTCATGCTTATCTTTATTACTGCATATCCATACAATAACTTTGGATCTTTGGCCCAAATTTCTGAATATACATTTTCTCAGGAAAGAAAAATTCTCAATAAGAACATTTTCTTGATAAAACAAGTATTAATTCTAAATAAGTTCTTGCTAGAACACTTAGCACAAACATTTTCAGAGTATGCTTAAGTTTTTTTTCTTTTTTTTTTGTGATTCACCTCAAATGCAGGCAGTTAATTTTACAATTTGTTCTGCTGGATTTTTCTTCAGTTTAATAAACTCCAATGATATTTATTTTCTAGACTGCGCCAGCCTGTCCTGGCATTCAGTCTCACTCACTTCAAAATTTACATATGTTTTCTGAGATCTAGAAACATTTCTTTCCTCTTTCTTCCTTCCACTTAAAGAGAATTGAATCAGCAGTATTATTTTCATTTTTTTTCCATTTTAAATACTGTTTTTTAAACACAGCACAACATATGTAAGAATTATAATTCTTATATAAGAGCTCTACTAAATACATCTATTTCATAAGTTATGTAAATTTAAGTGCTCATAAGTATACCTATCAGCTGTTTGCATTTATTTATTACACATTTCTTAGCAGAACTAGTGACATTTAGTTCTGATATTTAACTAGTACAGATTTCACTTTTAACTAAAACCTGCGTTTTTCCTTTGCCATCAGTTTCCCATGTACTTGTATACACAAGGAATACTATGGTCTTTGCAGGCAAAGAGCAGAGATGACAAGAGTAGTTTATTCATTCCTTACTTTTTAAGCATATAGGTCTCCTACACATGTCCACTTAGATTAATTCTAAATATAAACTTCAAGTACATTTTCCGCCTAAAGGACTAGATGTTCTTGAAGAGACTGCTAAAATTATTCTGGTAATCTCAGTTAGGGTAGTGTTTGGGTGGTAAAATCCTTGATTTTGTGCCTAAAACCAATGAAGCCTTGCTTTCCAACTGTGATTTTTGTAGTCACCTGATCCAGAAGTGGATTGAAGAGAAGCATTCAGAGTGACCATTAAACAAGACATGGATATGAAACATTAGTTTTATGGGCTTGTATTCTTTACTTTTTTCTTTTTTTTTCCTTTTATGAGAAGTCATGTATGTATTACTAGCCTTTTGTGGTGGATCTGGGACAACAGGGGTTTCAGATGGCACAGAATTTTAAAATAATTATGTCTATGGAAACAATTCCTTTAGCTAATTAATTTATCAACAACTATTGTTTTAAAATTGAAGGTATTTAGAAACCATATTCAGTAAAACAAAGCTAATAAAGACTCAGGATGTCACTACTGTCTAAATCATTAAGATTCTACAAAAGTTCTAACCATATTACATATGTAGTATGTAAGGGAGAAGAGTTTATTTGAAAAAAAGACTTACTTAAAAATCTTTCTTACTTAAAAATCTTTCTAAGAGCTTAAATCATTCTATCATGATGATGACTCTATTCCTCAATCTCCCCAGCAATGCGTTACCATCCTTCAGTTCTTTACTCATTCTGTCCCAGGTATATTCTTCTTTCTATCTAAAATGAATTTCAGGACAACTTTTTTTGCTGGCTCTTATACGTATACACAAAAACCTTAACTATTCTGGAGCAAGCATTTTCTAGCTAGATCCTTTGATCCAGACAGCCTTTTGAACTACTTTCAAACAACAGAGAGGAAAAGAGGGATATTCCCCCGACATGGACCATCTCAACACTGATCATTTACATGAGGTCCCTCTTGACTGACTGTCCTTTACTACTGTTCCCTTCGGCCTTTGCCATGAACTAATTTTTAGGAGCTTAACACTGCGGATTTGTTTTCACATCCAAATTTTAAATCACAGTAACTGTTTCCTGTTAATATAACAGGGCAAACCACCTGGAAGTTTCCGTTAATCATCTTGTTTTCTAGCACTCTATGCTTCATTAATAAGGTAAAGAATTCAGCTCCTGTACTAACATCTTGCCTGGCCTCCTGGCAAAAACTCCTGGAATACTGATTAATAAGTATGTGCTAAACACTTCTAAACATTTTACTTACTGCTTGATTAACCCAAAGGCCAAAACAGAATTTATTGTGCTGTTATTCCGTAATAAGGAGAGGCACTGCATCACAAGAATCTTTGTCATAAATACAACTGAAAACACACTGCCAGATTAAGAATTAATAGTCAATTTAATCTTAAAATTGCCTTTCATTAAGGAGCTGTTAAGAAATCCAGGGCAACTGGATCAAGGCATTTTGCCACAAAATGCTTGCAGCTGAGTAGCTACGGTCTGCTGTAAAACACTTCTGTAAAAAGCTAGCAAACAAAAACAAACACGAAAGCAGTATTGCAGAAATGAGAAACGCAGGTATTTGATTTTAAAAAGGGCATCCCTTTTGCCAACTCCCTTAAGTTTTATGGTCATTACAGCCTGGTGACTTTTGACTACTGCATAGCAACATTTGGTAGCCTGTGCTGCAGTGCCACTTATCAGGGCTGTTATAAATACCTGGTACAGAATGCCTTCCTCTTCAGCACAGCATCCCTCTTCTCTCAAAAAGGTTCAAATTCTCACTGTAGCAACCTGCTCTATAGCTTCAGTTCAGAAATGCGCGTTCTAAAGCACCGTGGAAAAAATGAAGCTGCTTACTGAAGCTCACCTAGGTAGCTAGAATGTGCGCTTCAAGTAAAGATGAACACAACAAAATGTCAAAAGAACGAAATTATGAGAGCAAGGTTACAATAGCGTTAAACTTCAAGAAATATAAAACGGTAAAGAAACAGGTTGCTCCAGAGAGGTTCACTAGAATGAAGAGATTCGGATGAGCGGGAACTGCTGAGGGGGAAAAGCACCTTCCACCTCCGGGGGAGCCGGCGCGGGGCAAACGAGGCCGCGGGGGCCGCGGTACCTCAGGGCCGGGGGCCACGCGCGGTAACGGGCAGCGCCAAGAAAATGGCCGCCTTTTCCCATAACTGTCGCCTTCTCCTAACGGTCGGGAAGACGGCGGCCCCGCGAGGGAGCACTCACCATGGTGGCGGGTGGCTCCGGCCCCTTCGTTGCCGCTGTCGCCGCCGCCGCCTTCGCCTCAGCGCGGCTGCGGGAGGCGGACACGAAACCATCGAGCTGAGGCGCTGTCGAGCTAGAGCGTCCCCCCCCCTCCCCGTTCTCCCCACGCGCCGAGCGCGGCTGCCGCTCTGGAGAGTCTATGGTGCGCGCCGGGCGGGGGACGGCAGCCCCCAACGGTCGCTCGCGCTCCCAACGGCTGCAGGGACAGGGGGGAAGAACCCACCTCCTCCTCCAAAAATGCTCAAAAACCCGGCGTTTTCTCATGCTTTTGTCCCTCAGCAGTCAGGAAGGTGCTGGACGGAGCCCTCCCCCGCCGCACGGCCTGCAGGGGGAGATGCGACCCCGGTTTTGTGGCCGCCGCGCGGGGTTTTTTCCCCCCTCAAAAACGTTGCGTTTCGGAGCGGTAGGTTTGATGTTTTGCTTTGAAAAGCGGGTTAGACACAGTGCCGCAACCCCTTACTAGTCACTTAAAAAAAATCAGATTAAATGGCTTACCAGTCCTGTATAAAAACGCGAAGATGTTATTGTGACCCTTTAAAAATAACCTGCTTTCGTTAAAGGCACTGAAGTAATAGCAGCGCGTGCCTTTTTACTTTTTTATTGATATATTCATTTTGTTATTTGTTAATACGGACTTTCATCCAGAAATATCTTTCAGAAATGTTAGGTGATTAAATTGTCAGGCAGCACGTGGATGTCTTAGCGGAAAGCAGCGGCTTCTGGGATCAAATTAAATGAAAATTTATACAGTAGTGCTTCCTAAAAAATGACGAGCCGAAAGCAGTATCAGATCGAAGTATTATGTAACCATATCGTTGTAATGGCACTGTCAGCCACACAAGATGGGTGGTCTTTGTGGGAAATAGCTTCCCAGACTTGAGGAATTTTACTTAGTTGTGAGATTTTGCTCAATTAGATAAGTTTAATAAAAGCCAATGCACTTCAAATGTCAAAGTAGCAACAGAGAGTGTTCAGGAAGTAACAGAAAGTAGGAACGTGATTAGGAAACTCTGGCCTCTGCACCTTCTTACCTGTTTTTGTAAAGCAACAATTTTAATGGTTATAAATGGTCAGCAGGAGTTCAGAATTACATGTTGCTTCAGTGGCGTAGCTTATTAAAGAAAATCCATATTGCTTGCACAAAGCTTTTCGAATCAGTAGTATAACAGAGGAAGAATCAGACCTGAGATCTCTAGACCTTCTTGGGACAAATGCTTAACAAAGTTTTGTTAACAGATTTTGCTCAGTTTTTGTTTGGAAGCACTGGAAATGTTCACATGGATCTTCTTTCCTTGGAAATTCACCTCTGTATGGAATTCTTTGTCAAAAGTGAGAGATTCTTCATAGGAACTGAATCTAGCTTTTCCTTGTGCCTGTGTGCATGTACACGTGCAATTTCAGGGCTGTTTTGCACAGCTGGTGCTCAGCTGTGATCCTATAAATACCATGAAATCTAGCCTTATTTTCGTCTGTGTTTTACTGCAATCCACTTCATGCCAAACTGCAGGAAAACACAGGAAGTCTTATAAAACTTATAAAAAAAACCCCTCTTGAATAGTTTCCCAATTAACAGACTCCCTTAAAAAGCCTTCAGTATGTTCTGAATCTTGCAGAATGTTTTTATAAAGAATATTCTTTACAAGACTACCTCCCCATTTACAAATGACAACTCTTCCACAAAGCGTCTTTTAGACAGTACAGTATCAACAAAAATCTTATGGGTTCTAATTGTTTCTTTTTTTCCACGTCATGAAATCTTCTGCATTTACAGCAGTGTAAAAAAGTGGATTGTTGGAGGTTTTGAGAACCAGTGGAAAAAACAGTCTGTAAAAGCACGATTGAGGCTGGATGAAAAGAAATAGGTCTAGTCTGTAGCCCGTATTGCTTCATCGTTGTATAGGAATTGAGGAACTTTTATAGGAATTGTAAGAATTTTTATTCAAAAAGCTTTATTAGCGTACAGAACAGGCAAAAGATTGTTTTGATAGTCAATACCTGTGTTGCGGGAGAAGCTGTGATGGAACAGGAGGGCCTGATGACTGATTTCTGTATTTCTTGGATTTTGCATCCATTTTTATTTGCCCTATTTTTTTCTGTATCCACTCTATTTCATAAACCTGCATAACTTGCATTTCTGTTATTTAGAGACAGAAATACTTCAGTCTTTCTTTATTTCATTCCTCTAGGAGATACACAAATGGATTTTGACAAAATTCAGTGGGTTTGAGGTCGCGTGTTATCAAAGGTTGTTTGTACACGGATCTGTGAAGACAGGCAAGTCCTTTCCTGGCTATGGTCCAGGTTAGCCAAGCAGAAGCAAGCTCTGGCCTGAAAAGCAGGCAGCCCATTTGTTTTGATTTTGAACTGATAACATGTCTGTTTTTTATCAGGGAGTGTATTAATTCCGGGGTAATACTCCATTATCATCACTATATAGCTCTCAGGCCACTGCTGCTTCAGATCTTGACACTTTGAAGTGCAACTGAAGAGCTCAAGCCTGCCCTTCCCCTGCTTGTATGTAGGATTTTTTGAGCTATCCCTTCCTTTAGAACAGTTAAACTTTGAACTCTGAATGTCTGAAAATGCTCTTTCTGTAAATTCAGGCTCTTATTTGTGTCTTGTTCAAATGTATTGACTAGGGTATTTACTCCTTTATACTGTTCTTAGCAGTGTAAAGACATCACAGATCAAAACCTGCCTGGATGCCACCCCTGTGCCCCGTGCTCTGGATGTCCCTGCTGGAGCAAGGGTTGGACTAGGTGATCTCTAGAGGTCCCTTCCAACCTTAAACATTCTGTGATTCTGTGAAACAGGACAAATCTATAGCCTCTTATGTGTTATTTATTAATTAAACCTCTTAAAATGTATTATAAACATTTCTCAGGATCCTCTGAAGATAGCAGGTTTATGCGTGTTTCACCAGAGTAACTATTCTTTAGATGGTTGGATTTTATTTCTGCTAATGATATGAGGGGGCAAAAATGTAACTTTATTACTAAGCCATTCAAAACCAAAAATGCGTGTTGATAAAATATTCCTAATGGAGTAGCTCTTCACAACTGATGATTCACATACTTTTTGGACCATTAGCAGGGGTCAGTGCTCTAAAATTTTCATCAAGCAAGCAGCAGACCATTTACCATGGCCTTAGAATACCACTTTAAAACCTCTCTTTTGTAGCATTACTAGATAATTAAAAACCTGTGACAGACCTGGTCAATACAGCTTTTCTTGCAAAAAAAAATGTGTAAGTGATGCCAAAAAAATTTTGTAAGCGGTGTAAACCTTTTGAGGAGTAGAAAAAGCCTAAGATTCTGTTGATTTTCAGGACTATAAAAACAAAATCCTGTTAGCTGTAAGTTGAAGCTGTATGATACAATAATGTTTGAAAGGCAATGGATAAAGCATCACACCTACCAACCTTAGGGATTTTCCAGGGTAGAATTGCACTTAAAACTGTAAGGTTAATTTAGCAATGTGGATTTGATAAATTTCATAACCTCTGGTCTTCAGCAGCTTGTGTTTCTGAAATCTCAGCTATCCTACTAAACTTAATTTCCTCTTGAAATTCACATAAAAGGGTATATTAAATATTAAATGTGTGATTAACTTTCCTTTTCCTTGCAGGGTTTTCCTTAACAGAATGCAACACCTTTGCCACAATCAATCAAGAGTGCTTCTGCAGTTTATTCTGCCTTTTTTTTTTTTTTTTTTAATTCTGCATTGGCTGTAGTCAAGTTGCTGAACTTTGCCTGCACTTCAGAAATGTCTGTGCCTGTCTGCGATAACATTAGACATTTAGCTGAGAAATCCACATTGGAGGCTTTAGTTAGCAATGGAGACAGACAGGCACTTCAAAAAGACAGTTCAGCTTTTTGGTAGGCTGTGATTTGTTGTGACTGAATGACTAGGAGAGTATGCTACATGGTTTTGTTTCTGCTCCTTGACTGGATGATTTGCAAGAATACCCAGCATTGATACTAACGTGTACAAGCACTACATATGATTTTGAAAAGAACTACCTCTGCATTGTCTTCATTCTTTTCTCCTTAAATCACTGAGATTGCCATTGTCATTGGCTTGAAATGGTTCGTCTCGAAATGACTGTTTTGGAAATCCAAGATGTAAAAATGAGTTTTGCAAACACTGCTATGTGTAAATTGGAAATGGATCTTGTGCGTTTATTTATGCTTGTGAAATATGCTTGACTACACATACCAAATGGAAAAGAGCATAACAGGACCAAGTTCATTACAGCGGAAACTTGGTCTCATAAAATAAGGCGCCTGAGTTGGTTTGGCAAATGAATGAAAGACTTTACTGGAAGGTTACATAACCTCTCTTTGCCACAGGGTTCACACTTGTGAAAGAAGGTAATAGTGCTTCCCTACTTTGTAATACCTGATCATCACAACACTTGTATACACTTATGTATACAGGGTGTATACAAGTGTATACAATACTTTAATGCTATACTGTACTGTCATCATAAAATTAAATATGGTGATACAGCTGTCTCAGTGAACGCATGTGTACCAGGTTTGACATTCTGGATCTTTATCACTCAAGGAGAGGAGAGAAGGCAGAAGCTTCACAGCTGGTACCAGACACAACGGCCTGCTTGCTTTGCTGGTAGAGCCACTGAGCTCCTTCAAGTCTGTAACTGAGGACTTGATCCTTGAAAGTCCAGACTGAGTCGCTTCCTTGGGGCATCAAAACCTTAGCTCCACCTTCAAACTACCAAGGCAGATGTGCCTGTTAGGTCAGTGGATATCACAGACCGGAAAAACAGTATGGGAAGACTGGAGGAAGGGCACTTGCTGAAGAGAGGTTTGGCGGAACAGACTTCCAGAATGATCCGGTGAATCCCGACTGATGAAGCAAGTCCGGAGCTTCACCCTCTTCCTCTCCAATCACAACTGTGGTGTCACAGGTAACAGCAATCAACTTCCAGTACTTCTAGAAAAGGTGGCTCCGTATAGCTCCCTTTTAGCAGATCTGATCCAAGATAAATCTTAGTGCTCCCTTCAGGAAATTAAAAACATTGCAGCCTTAATAAAACCTCTTAAATCTGTATGACTGGGTGCAGATACGATAGTTATGAGCGCTCTGTCTAGTCTCTCATTCTTCCAAAGAGTCCCATGACCTCACATAACTTCAGATACTTCTCACATAACTTCTTACTCCACCTCGTCATAGCCAGTGCATTACAGTGATAAGTGTGATCCCAGTAAAAAAATAGAATTAAAAAAAGATGGAGAGAGATGTGCAGCTGAACAACTGCACAAAATTGTTTACAAAACATTATTCTTCATTTTATAAACAGGATGATTTTTATAATCTCCCTCTCCCCTATTGCTCCATGAGATCTGAAAATAAAAATTCTCGCTCCTCACTGTCCCATAGTGAGCCACCAGATTTCCACAAAACAGAGCAGACAATTTTGTCAGTTATGGGTAAGGCAGAGTAGAATTCAACCCACTCCTTGAAGTCTGTATTTAGTTGCATGCCAGCAGGCCTGTAGACTTGTTTGTGTAATTAGTGGGAGCAGAAGGGAGCTCTTCTTATACTTGGTCTAAGAGTATTTCATATCAGAATCCTTTAAAACATGGACATTACATTAAAAAAAAAAAGTAAAAAGGAGCAACTTCTCTGTTAGCAGTTGAGGAGAATGAGAAGCCATATGTCTTTCCAGGCAGAAATACAACAGGGTGCAATAAGGCAAGGATTGTGGAGGGACCTTGTCATGCTTAGCTGCTGAAAAGCATATGGTGCAATAATATTCCAGCTATGACTGTGAATTTTCCTCTCGTCTGGCAAATGTGATAGTTTTAATATGTATACAGCTACTCCATTTGTGCCTAGGAACAGAGTGCTTCTCCATCATCAAAACTACCTGTCAGGTCAGGTCTCACGTCAAAGAAAACCCAAAAGAAACAGAGAAGAACTATGAAATTTTTTTCCTCCAAGCTGGCTGAACAACCTTTATATGTAGAAGAGGTTACAGAGTCTAGGATTTCAATGGCTGTACTGGAGATTTTAGCATGCTGGAATGCCAGCAAAGGGAGTCTCCCCACCTTGAAGTCTCACCCAGTTCTTTTTTTCTGACGTCAGGGCTTTCCTTCTAGCCTTGGAGGTGACTACATGAAAAGTTATATTACAGAGTTATTTGTTTGTTTGTTTAACTTTTCCAGTGCTCTCTTCAAGGTGTGATCCCGCTGAAATTTTGTCACTGGGCAGTTCTGAAATAAGCCCGTCCTGGGAAGTTTGTAGCCGTAAGCAGTGTAATGGCTGTCTTCAATTCTGAAACCAGAGGGAGTTTTATGTCTCCTAAAACATATCATTATTATCTCTAGAGCTATTATCTCTAATGTAACTGAGGTCTTTGCATTGTCCAATCCTCTTTAAAAATCCTGTTAGGCTTTTGACCTCTGTGATTTCTATCTGCACAAAATCCCTTTGAGCAAAATTAATCCCTAGAAAGTTCTCTGTATGCTTGCTATGGAGGGCATTCCACACTGAATAATGTCCTGAGGATGTTGCTAAGCTGCAGGCTTTCTGTATTTTAGTGACCAGCTGGTTAGCCTGCATACAAAAGCTGAAGCTAAGCTTGCCAGGCTGCAAATAAGTTGTAGGTACATAGCTGGGCAAGGGTGTAGTCCGCCTGCTTTGCAGTGTGCTGGTACTGCGAGTAGCAGAACTGAAATACGGAGTAATTCACTACATTTCTAGGACTACCTGTACTTCTGGCTATCCTTCCTTCTTCTCTCTTTTTTTTTTGCCTGTTGCTCCAAGAAGCTGCAAAGTGAAACTAATGCAAGATAGCTCAAACTCTTGCAATATAGACGCAAAACAGAATATTGCAGGTCCTGACATAAAGCACCGTCTGAGCTGCACTTCTAGGCAGTGACTCATAAGCATCCCTCAGTGTGACCTGTGTGTGACATGCAGAGCATTTGTCACCTTTGTCCACGCTGTTCTGTACTTTTGTTAATAATTATATATACTCGTTGAATATACTGGGCAACATCATCAGAGCTGGGTTTACTGCAGGGTCAAGCTCCTTAGAACCACTGCTGGTACTCAGTCAAGTTTATACAATGGTTGGATGATACAAGAAATGTATCATTTTCACTCGTGTTTCCCCTGGATCTCTGTCTGGGAGATTTATCTGGGGAATATATCTCACTTGGAATGACAAAATTGATAAGTTGGCTAATTTTACTAGATTAGAGAGTCCAAGTTTAGTGGTGCTGTGGCTTAAACAGTATGTGTTGCACAGAGCTTGGGAAAGGCACTTCCTAAGTGCTAATGTCAAATAAATTGATAGATAAGTTATGACAGTATTATAGACATTGCAAATGGTATCAGTAATGTTCTGCTGTGCAACTTCTTGGCCATTATCTTATGTGTACGCGTGTTTCCTAATCAGGCTTGTGTAATTCAGGGCTTTATCCATCTTTAAAACTTCAAAGATGATTTGAGGTGTAAAATGTGATGGAAAGTTGAGAAGGCAGGGACATGGCTCCAGGTGTCACCTGCAATCTGTTGTTATTGTTCTGGCGTATGGCAGATCTACCTGGAGGCTTCTAGCAGGAGTAGAAAGATGCTTTGTACTCCCTTTTACACAAACAGGTGCAGGTGGCCCTGGCCTCAATTAGCTTTTAGTCTAATAGCCCTAGTTTTGCAAATTTTCACCTATTTTGTAGGTTAAAATGGTACTAATGTGAATGACCCCAAATAAGTCAACTGAGTGAAGTTACTCATGAGATTGCAGGATCAATGGCAGATTCAGGGTTTAGCCCAAAATTATGCAGGAAAGACATATTATTATTATTATTTTCAGCATTAATAGCTATAAAAATTTGAATTGATTTAGAACTTTTTTCACATTTTTAGAAAGTAAATCTGTCAAAGATGGGCTTTAGATATGAAAACAAGAGGCATTTTATTGATTACAGGAGGCTTCCATGTCCCTGAAGCAACCAAAAGGGCTGTTTCCAGCAAAGGCAAAGATTTAGCTTAAGAAAGAGGCTTCCACTAACACAAACAGCGATTTTTGTCACACGGAAGAAAAGCTGCTAGAGAAATAGGTTGGAAAGTGAATAAAGAGGCAAGCAGGAATGAAATGGAAGTGCTGATAAAACAGGGAAGACAGAGCTGTATCGGGTGTCTTTTTAAAAAAAATCAGAGGTGACGGTGCCGTTCCCAGCCACTCCTGCACTGCTCTTTCCCTGCACACATCCCTGCACAGGAGGTTTTTCCAGCTCATGATGCAACAGCCAAGGCAGGGGGTGGGTTTCGTGGGCTGGCCTGGAATTTGCCATCAGGAGGAGACTAAATCCTAGCATTGGTGGAAGCTGCCTGTGATGCAGAGGTGAAGGCTGGATCTGTCTTGCTGCTTAGGGGAGGTGAAAGGGGGAGTGATTCAAAGAGCCAAAGAAGCAGGAGTCCATGAGTGGCACAGAAGGAGAAACAGGGGAAATCTGGCAAAACAGGAGTGCAGCCTCAACACTTGTAGAAGGTAAATAAGTAATCACAGTAAAATAAGGGGTGCTTTTTTTGCAGTTTGATTGGAAAGTGTCCGATTGCTGCTGCTCTCCTGATTTGGCTGGATTTCTTGCAGCTGGCATGTGCTGTGATCTCTACAGCACGTTTCTGATCCGTCCATGCAAATCTTTACGAGAAAGCTAGAGCTGTGGTGATGTTCATTAATCAAATAGCTTTGTTAAAAAATATGAATCAACTACCAACACAAAATAATTACTTTTCAAATTAGTGCTTTTTAGAGCAAAATCCATTTGTGTGCGTGTAAGCAAGAAGAAAGAGTTCGGGGAAGCCACGACACATCTATAGAATGCCTGCATGTTATGGGAGGCGGGGAATCATGAGCAAAAAGTCACTTGGAATTAGCTGCTGAACTCCCTGCATGCTTTAAATTGCTTTTTTTTTTCGGTGTACTGGTGTGTTAACACTCACACGGAACGTAGTATTCAAAAATCTTAGGCTATTTAATGATAGTATAGTATGTAAAAGAATGGTGTCGAATTATAGAAGAAGAAAATAAAGAGGGATGATAATTTAAAATGGCTGCGTAATGAAGTATAAACAAGGAGAAGTCAAATTTAGTCCTATCAAATCTGACTCCAATACAGACATGCCTTAACTTGACTTCACCAGGATTGCAGTCTGTTTTTTTTCCCATGCTGTCTAATAGCATTTGAATACTGTGCAGATGCTGCCAAGTTATTCAAATTAATACTCCTTTGAGCTTGAGTTTTAGGGATGAGTGATCAGGGCATTTGCTGAAGCTGCAGATCATGTGGGACCCCATTAAACTAAATTAAGTGGCAGTGCAAATCTCCAATTTGTGTGGAGGAGAATCAGAGAAATCCATATCATCGCATCTGACCCTGCAAGTGTCACTCTCTCTGCCCTTGGAGGGAGAGATCTTACTTCCTATTTCCATGTAAATCTCTGATCTAGAGTTATCCAGCAATTTATTGTGAGATTGCAGTAATGAATCTTGCTCACATCCAGAGGAGGTTGCTGGCAGCCGTGCACCTCTTTGGCATTACATAATTGCATGCAAGGTTTTTATGAGTGAGGCAACAGAGAACAAGATAAATTCCAGGTTTTTCACAAATGACCCAAGAGTTCCCACAGATGACCCACAGATGAATTCCAAAAGGGAAAATGCAGCTTGTTCCTTTTCACACTTGTGTCCTATGCCCTAAAACAGTGCTTGAGCTCCGGTATTAGCAATTCACAGCTCTGTAGAGGAACGATGCCTGTCCCATGTCCTGCTGCAGCCTTGCAGTGAGGACCTGTGTGGTTCTGCAGCCACTCATCAGCATTGTGCTCACCACTGGTTTGCACCCTGTCTCTGCGGAGATGTCGTTTGTTTTGTGCACACTTATGTCTATAACCACCTTCTTGAAAGACACACTGGACTTTATTTTTAACAGGATGAGATATTCGGTTAGAGTGATTAGGTGCAATATTTTAAATTAACAGGAACTTAACAGCTTGATTTGTGCTCAAGGATGATCTGGATGTTGGTGTGAACGGGGCCAAAATATGCTTGGTTTCAGATCAGTATACAGAAGTGTCATGAATATAAGAAACACCTACCTGCTATTAATTTCTAAGGAAATTTCTAAAGAAGATGAATTAATGCATCAAGACTGCAGCCATTTTTGATCATCAATATTGGTTTCTTCCAGATATAGTTTCTTACAGATTATGTGACATTAGTGATTTTATTTTTGGTTACTATTCTGTGTTCTTTGATATTAACTCATTTCAAAAGTCCAGTTTGTTTGTATGTTAGACACTGATGTGTATTTTTGAATTTTGAAAAACAGTCTTCCTTTGAGAAGAAGTGAGAAAATGTAAGGAGTCAGTGTTTGCATTTATGTAGCATCTTATCTCAGAGGACCCAGAAGCACTTTGCACATACTAAGCTACCCAAGATCCAGGGAGGATTCAGGAAATGAGTGTGTGATATCTGCATGGCTGAATGTGATGCAGAGGATGCAGGTGGGAGGCTCTGCGTCTTAGCATTTACATGAGAATGGAAAGTTGGAAAATGGAAAAACATCTGTCAACCTACCTCCTTAAATAGTTTAGTTAATTCTCTGACCTATAGGCATTACTTGCTGTAGATGACACTCAGAGAGCTGTGCATAAGTGAAGGGACAACTTAAGTAACTGCAAAGTTGTCAGATAGCTTTTAGAGCTAAGGTCTAACCATTGGGCTTTGCCAATTGGAGACAGTGTTGGAATACAGTTTAAATAGAATAACTCTTTTTTATTAAGCTCAGGGAATGTCAGATTGTTATTTTTACTGTTAGTTTCTCTTCAGGACTGCTATTACTTATGAAATGTTCTTGAATTTCGGATGCTGGCAGTATATTAGGTCACTAAGTCACAGAACAGAGATGTAATCAGTAGTTCATCAGTCCAACTTCACCTCTAGCAAATGGCCTAGGGATGAATTGAATGTGAAATCATATGTAAGTGACAATCCAAGCACTATAGAAACCAAGAACTTGTACCCCGAACACAAATAACCCATCTTTTGGCAATAAACCACTTGGTCTATTAGAGGGCTTAACGCTGCAATCGCTGCCATGGGAGCAAACATCTTCCCTGTTGTGCAACCTACGTGCATACGGCCTTGTCGTATGACATGTGACATAGGACATGTCACGTGTGTCCAGGAAACTCACCTATGGGGACCATGGTCTGATGACCCACGTGAGAGAGAATTACGACAGAGGATGACGGGAGGTGTTGCAGGCCGGGTGAGTTGTTCTATTGAGACAGATCAGAGTCACAGGCCAGGATAAAAACATTTCATTACATTTGCTCATCATCACTGCAAATAACCTTTGATGTCCATTTGTTGACCTTCCAATGACTTCTCAAAAAATTAGGATGTATTTTGCCTTATAAAACTCTCAGGAGTGTGATTCTTATAATTTGGACATTTAGATATGACAGGGATTGTTGTAAAATATTCAAAGTTGTTGCTTATTGTTATCATTTAAGTCTCTGTTAGGAAAACTGATTTTAATTTATACAAGAAAAACAGTTTACTAAAAACCTCATGGGTTTACGCTCTCACCAGAGAGAATATAAACCTTCTCCTTTTAAAGAACAGAAAGAGAAGGAAAACCCCTGAAGTCTCAGGTCACCAACTTTGCCTTTAATGAAGAGCATCTTTTCTTGTGTGACAAGTTCAAATACTGAGATTATTTCTATGTTCTTCTGCTTTTATGGTTTTAGCAAAATTCCTTAGTCCTATACAACAGGCAAATCAGCAGTTCCAATTTGTGTTATATATGTATCCTGCCTCAAGCCCTGAGAAAGAAATACCTGTTTGGCCTGTTTTTACTCAAGAGTATAAGAACTGTGTGCTCTGTTACCAGTTCTGCTTTGCTGCTACTTCTGCCAATACTTTTTACATGATTTCCTGTGTAAAAGTAGTGCTCTCATTTTCTTTATTGGAGAAATGTGTTTTTTTCCGTGTGATCCAGGAATGCATTTCTGTATTTTATAGTTACTAAACTATTAACTGGCACTTTCGCTTTTAAAGCCATTTCTTATATTGAAGTTTTATTTATTTTAGAGATACTTTTAAATTTCCATTACTTCTAATTTTTCAATTCAAAAATATTTTCCAGATCCCAAATAAGGGGCTTATAGCTATCAGTTCTTTTCATCCTTGTGCCATGCAATGTATGACATTTCTAGAGCACTAGAGTCTGTTCACGCAAAAAAAAAAATATTACTCAGTTTTACTGGATGTTGTTGTTTGTACATGGGAGAAATTATGTAATTTCTCCATTTCAAGAGTATAAAATTTTTTGAAATTTGTTTAGGTGAGCAGAATTTTTTAGCATGTGCAACACCTTTGTCTGGCAGCTGAAATTGATACCCTCTCCAGTTTCCCAGCTATTAATAAAATTACCAGTTTTAAAAACCAGATCAGATTATTCTAGGCATCTATCCCTTTTGACTTTTGTTTTTTTCAAGAAATCTGTATTCTTTGCCATGAAAACTTCCAAATATTGCTGCTTTATGTTTGGCAGTGACCCACAGCTTTTAATGTCCTATGCTTTGATTTTAAAATCACCTGAAAAACAGGAGTTTTCTTCTTGCAAAAAAAAAAAAAAATAGGCCTATCAAAATCTTCATTCAGATACTGGAACAGGCCTACAAGAGAGGTTCTGTAATCTCCATCCGTGGAGATACTGCAAACTCGACTGGACGAGCCCAGGTTTAGTTTCAGAACAAGCCTTCCTTGGGTGTCAGGTAGGGCTAGGGGACCTTCCCATGTTCCTTCCACTCTAAATTAATCTGTCATTCCAGACAGATTAGTCTTTGACTCTATGAATTTGAGTTTATATCCCATCTCAGACAAAAAAATCTTGTATTTTTTTAGTTGAATAGAGATGCTACCTGCCATTCATTCCATAAAGCTTCAGCTTGATTCCTCTCCTCTCTTCCATTTTTTTTTGAACGATGACAAAGTTTTAAATGTTGGCTATTTAGATGAAAAGATGCTGGCTTTTGTTTGTGTGTTTGTTCGTTTGTTTTATTATTTGTTTGCCTACCAGTGATATAAGAGGAAAGGAAAATGGAGATATAAGAAGGCAGGAAGACAGCTTGAATAGGTACAGCCTCATCAGTAGGTTCCTTAACCTGCCTGCAGCTTGAGGACGAGGCTTTCCACAGATGAGTCCGTGGTTTGTGGAGGGCAAGGGCATGGGAATTCACTTACTGTTATTAACAGTTTCCACACCGTCTTTAGTGATGAATCAAGTATTAGCACTGGGATTAATCTCGCTTAGTTTAGGTAGTAAAGAAGCTAGATATCTAATCAATGCCCATGATTTAAGCACATTTTGTCCTGAGCACACTCAGAGCAAGACCCGGCGCATTTTTCCTCCAGAAGGAACAATAGATTTATAAATATATATGTATTTTTCTAAATTTCAATTCAGAAATAGCACAATATCATTAATTAACTATGCATATGAACATTAGTTGGGTTTTACATCTGCCACTTAAGATAATGCGTTTTTCTATATAATGTGACATATTTGTTTTCTGTTATTTGCACTAAGCAGAACAAAGTCCCCCAGATAAAGCAGAGCTCTGGAATTTGGGTGTGTAGACAGAGCGCAGCTGGACCATGAGCTTTTAAGAACAGGGCATGTTTTATGCAAATTTTTGGAAGAAGGCTATCTGATACACTCTGATGTATGATTTACAATTAAGATAATATTTGAGGGAATGGACATTTTGTGCTAGAAATGATCTGTCTGAAGAAAAAGACTAAGCCTCTGCTTTTAGTTCCCATTATTCTGCATTTGGGACATTTCCCAAAGTGGTTCCCAGGGAAACCATTAAGGCCATATTTGAAGATTATATGTGAGAAAAAATGATCAAGTAGAATTGTAGGCAGAATCTCTTATTAAAGCCTCTGAGGGTGAGTGAATAGCCCTCACCATTAAGTAGATCTGACATGGAAGTTCCTATTAGTGAATAAGAACCTAAGAATTGATCCTAAGAGTATGCAGAGAATTAAATGTTACAAAGCAAAGTGATTTAGGGATGTGACATGTGGTGTTTTCAGCCTACCTAATACTTTAATCCTCAGTCCTACTGTTCTAAAACCATCAGCTGTGGTTAATCATATGGGTTAATCAGGAATACTTACAGTACAGATTGAAACAGCTGGTTCACTTTTTTTTCTTCCAATTAAATTTTGCTCCCAAATACATTGCCAACCACTTTAGTTATGAATGTAGGTAACTTGGACCATCCCTTGAGTGCAGGTCTCATCCAGGGCCTCATCAAGGGCCTCATCTGGGCTTCCAGTTGAAGCCCTTCTAGGGAGAAGCAGCAAGGCAAGCTGTGGTGCGCATGCTGAGCATCACTGTCATTAGCGCTGAGAAGCTACAGATCTTTGCAAAATAATAGAGACCTTAATGTTCAGTATCCATTCTGACCCAGCTCTAACTCCTGATATCCATAAGGAGATGCCATAATGTCAAGAAAGGTAGAGTCCTTCCTATTTTTTCCTTTCTCTATCTTGGCTTGTTTTTATTTTTATTTTTTTTCCCTGTATGTGGCAGCTGATGCTCCTCACCCTGGCCAAAGGTTGGTATCCTCCAGTGTTAGCCTCTGCTTTTTATATGTAGCATTTTATTTATCAGCAGAGATCCTCACCTTTAAATCATTTTTTTTTTTAATCATGGCCATATGAACTCTGCACTTAATAACAACAACAAAAAAGTGATATCTCATTAGTTTACTGCCCTTTAAGAACCCAGTCTCTGAAACTCGTGGTTTTGCCTCAGTCTCACACAGCAGAATACAGAAGTGTTTGTGTCCTTCAAAGTGACCTTAAATGGCAGTAGCACAAAGAAAGTAATCAGATGCCATTAGCAGCCTTCTGTTGGAATAATGGCCAGTGAAATCTGCGGAAGGTGCCTGGAGCTTTCAAGCGTCACTGTTGTTATTTTGCACATAATTGCCTGTGGGCAGCTGCGCAACATCCCGCAAAGGCCAACTCAGACCCAGCACCACCCTGACAGCCCTGTGAACCCTCTCTTCCTTCCCCACCACTTTTTAGCTAAGGCAAAATGCGGTCAAGCTCCTCATGCAGGGTCACCCAGTAGCTCCCCTGCTGTTAAAACCCCTTGTCTTTAATAGACTAGTTGGCTTTTGGTCCTCACCACTGTACAACACCTCTGTACCCTCCCACTTCGCTGAACAAGCTGGTTCTGCTGGAAAACCAGCTGATCCACATGAAAACTAACTTTTTTTTTTTTTTTTTCCTGATGGGTTTGTTCTAATCCAGGTTATCTGTGTGTGCTGTACAACAACAAAGATGGATAGATGAGAGCAGCAGCAGGACAGGTTTGCTTTTTTCCATGGTAATACCAATTTAGAGCAAGTTAGAGAGTTTGAGATACTACAGTTTCATGCTACCTTGGGCCAAGAACACCATTCTGTGCTGGCACACCATGAGTACTTCCATAAAATAGTCAATAGCCAGGTACAGCTAGTTGGAAAATGATATTTGGGGGGAAATAAGGCCTGCTAGAACAGGGGCTGCACCTTCACTGCGCAATTTTAAGAGACTCATAAAATCCTGCTGTGCCCAAAATGACACATCTTAGGCTCTTCCAGAGTCAGGAGATGCCATCTCGCCCCGGGGTGCTGCAAACAGCAACATAGTGCAGAGACCAGGCTGCAGACACTGAACATGTTCGGCGAGGAAGAAAGGCCTTTGACAGCCTCCTCGAGCTGAGAGCCAAAGGTCTGAGAGGGAAGAGAACTGTTGTGCTCTGGATGGTTGACTTGTCAGAACTTGTTTAGTGAAAACAGAGAAAACATTTCCCAAAGCTCCTTTTCTGGTCTCTGGGCACGTCTGTGGTATGTTCAGAAACTCAGTTAAAATAGCACAGGGCGAAAACGTCAACTCCCCAAATTCAGCCATGGAGAAGGAGCAATATCCAGCTTTGGCCGTTGATTCCTAAGCGTGAAGGGGAATAGGTGACCGTCTAGCGCAGCCCAAAAGGGGTGTGCAAAAAGCAGCTCCCAGTAGCACGGTCAGGAGATCATCACAGGAACTACTGCTCTTGTGAAAAGCCCCAAACATCTGTAAAGGACTGGGGGCCAAGCAAAAGAAGGCAGGAGGTGAGGGGTTGAGGAGGTCTGAGAGAAGGACGGGAGCAGAGAAAACACCACGGTGTCACTTGGAGTGAGGCAGAAACCCATTTGCACTAAAACACGATGCCTAACGAAAGCACAAAATCTGTCTTCTGTGCTTGCTGCCAATTATGCTTGATTAATCAGGTTCGTATGGGGGTGTTTTCTTCCCTTCCCTTCCTAACAGCATATTTTTCCATAAGTTATCTTAATCACATTGCAGATAATTTATTGCCTGGAAGATAACAACTACTCCAAAGAGTTGCAAAATTTTTGGTTTCAGTAACTAGTAATATTCTTGTTGGGAAGCCTTTTCAAGACATTTCGCCCCCTCAACCCCCGCCACAAAAAAGAAATCCCAAAACAAACCTTTTCTTTATTTTAAAAGCAATCAGTGTGAATGTTCCCAGAAAAAAAAATAAATAAAAGGAGGGGAGTTAGACTGATTTGTCTCCAAAGAGTTGATTGAAATTTTCCTGCTGGATTTCATGAGATTGTTTCAAAGCAGGGACGATTTTGTGCAGTACACCTGGTTCCAACAGCTTCCCCACCTCCATACAGCCAGCTCCAGCAAAAAGTCCGATTTGCCCTAGGGAAAACATATTTTATAATAATTTCCCTTCCCCCAGCCAGATGGGATCAAGCTGAGGCAGCTGCCGTCCAGGTCCCATGTGAAATACTACAAAACAAGTGCAATTAAAGTAATTAGTTAATGCTTTTTTTATCAGACATTGTAAGAAACAGAGGGAAAAAAAACCCTCTTCAAATATAACTATTCTGCATATCAATTCAGTAAAATATTGGATGCTTCCCCGGACTGCTCTGAGCTTTCTCTGCAGTTTCAAAAGAGTTTGTGGGTGCTTGACTGGCTGCAGGATTAAGGGTCTGTGTGCCCATCTCTGTAGCACTGATGGTAATGGAAGATTAAATTTTACAGGTTAAATTTTGCTGTGTGTGAGAGAGAGGGAGGAAAAAAGGGAAACGAGGCTGAATTGATATAATACAGTGATCTAGATTCTGTTGCTTCCCCTGAAAATCCAAGTCAGACTCCCATTGATTTAAATGGATATTGGCTCAGGCTCTGATTAAGTGGTAACGCAGCGTCTGCCCAATGAGTCAACTTTATGGGGGTTGTACAAATGAAAAATCCCAGGCCAAATCCAGCCCTGGCACAACTCAGCAAAGTCTGGCATCTGCCCAGGCATTAGCTGCGTGTTGTTTAAGGGTTCTGTGCTAGCCTTTAAATGTGAAGCAAGGGAAGATTTCATTTGCAGGCATTTTAATTCCTCCTCCTGAAGCACTCCTAGCAAATACAGCAATGCACAAGAAGCTGTAGCCCCCTAAAGCTGCACTTGTTACTGACACAGCAGGGCAGTGTTTAATCTGTAGCAGAATGTGATGACCAAAGGGTGAGATATAACCTAAAAACCCAGGGCAGCTTCTGTTAATAACTCTAAGCTTCCCTGCTTTTGCCCTCAGATTGAAAGTCCAGGAGGCAAATTACGCAAACATGAGAGGTTTTGCATTTTAGATTCCGGTCGCCAGCCCCTGCTGTCTGTGTGGGTGAACCTGGAGGTTGAGTATCTCAGTGAAGGACATGAAAATATAAGGGTAAATGCTTCAGGTCATGTAAACTGCTCCCGTCTCCCACCCTCCGAACGGATGGTTGCAAAAGGACCTCAATTTTCCGTGGCTTATGCAGTGATTCTGGAGAGTTGCTATTCAATCTGGGAAACTCTCGGATGCTCTTAGCATTTGCATGGGCCATCAAACGAGTTTTTGATTTTCACAAAGCACTTTGCCTTGTGGCAAGGACTTCCACAGGCTGTGTGTTGTGTAACGGGGCATTTTCTTTTAGTACTTTCAGATTACTGTCATTTCATCTCTGTTGCTTTCTCAGTTCTTCCTATTCTTTGCCACAAGGTGTTTTAAAATATCTGATTTACTTTTCATTATCGTATTGGCTGGAGTGTAGACCCCTTCTTGTCCTCTCCTCTGGAATATTTTTGAATAACATTGAGGAAGAAATATCACAACTCCCAGATTTATCTGTTCTTCCCTTTAACTGTGAGAGGAAGAAGGTTAAGAGCAAGAGTGGGAAGAAGGGGTAGCAAAGGGGAGCACTAGTCTCGAGGACAGAATGTGAGCAGTGAAACCAGCACGTTTTGTTTACGTGAAAAGATTAAAATTCGTTAAAATTCGCTGACAATCATCTTTAGTAGATAACAGAAGGGAAAAAATACTACTGGAAATCTAGGTGACATTCTGTGTACTGTCCTTGTTTGATGACAGTGAGGTGCAGCTGTGCTGAGCTTCTGTGGCAGTTTCACTGAAATTAATATAGACCCTTTCAGTGAAAATGCTGATAATAACTGGGATGTTTTGGTTGTCACTATAGCAGAGTTGATGCTAGACACAAGTTAGGTGTGATACTTGCCTGTCTTAACCAGATGATGCTGAGACATATCAGGTAGTTCAGGTCCGTGGAATTAGGCAGCTGGTCAGGCACACCATGCTCTTGCAGCCCTCATACTGGCAGAGCCTCATGATAAAAGCTAGAATTTTTATTTACCTTTTATCCTAACTGAAAAGCTTCATACATTATCCCTGTTACTCTTGCAGTATACCTGCAGGGTCCAGAAATGCCACAATCACCAGCTCACATACGAAGAAGAAGATGGTGAGGAGGACAAAGATACTCAGGAAGGAATCCTGGTGGAGTGTGGAGCGGAGCCCACCCTCCTCCTAATGAGCATATCCTAGTTTGGACTCTCATCCCCTTGGGATGACACAGAATTGAGAATGCTGCTCGGGGGAAAGTTAGAGTTTTATGTTAAAAATATTTTTAAAAAGTTTAAAAAATGGTAAAAAATGCAGTATTTGAAGGATGGCTGCAGGCCTGAAGTGGAAAAACCAAGCAACTCACAAGCAAAGGGAAGTTATAAAGCTGTAAATTAAAGAGGGTGAAGGATGGTTTTCACACATGCTTTCCGCATTCCTTTATTTTTTTTTTTCTGTTAAACCTTAGAGCAATAGTTTAGTCAATTTATAGTGACAGCATGAAACTATATAGCATATAATATCCATAATCTCATTTTATTATTGCCCAGCTTGCTAGGCAAATATTTTGTCTATTATTCCAAAGGGTGAACTCACATCATCAGTCTTGTGTGCCAACTACTTTCATAAATTGGGATGACCTAAAAATAGTACTAGATGTGATTTTTATATCAGGAAAGGGCTTTTCTCATCATCTAGTAGCTTTTGGACCCATTTCAGTGAGAATTGGGCACTGTAGTTAATTTCCTAAAATGCTGCACAGATTAGAAAAGAGGAATATAGGTTGGGCTGTTCATGTGTCAGCCAGATTATAAAATGGGATCCAAGTCAATCACAAAACTATAGATTTCAGAAAACTATGCATAAAAAACTGCAGATACAAAATGCAGGTGCAACATTTCATTTTACCCTGATGGAAAAAACAAACAGTAGCAACAGTCTCATGGAGAATGCCTGCAGTGCTTGAGCTTCTCCGTTGAATGTCACAACAACCCCAATCACAATTTAAAGCTGGATGCATTGAAGAACATCTTGTAGACTCAAACAAGCAATTAGTCCAAAAAAAAAAAAAAAAACCAAAAGCCCCAAACAACATTATTTTGACCATGCTTGAATCTGAACTTTGTTTTTTACCCAGGGCCAAAGCTTTACTCATTCACTGCTGCTAAGGCTTCAGCTAGCCCACTAGCTATTTTATTACTGCTGTTTGCGCATGTGGATCTTATTTATTGTCATTTGACAGAAAATAAAAATGCAGTTCAGAAGATGCTGTACCAAGAGTAATTTGTTCCCAGCAAGACCTTTTTAGCTACCCAGTAGCTTGAAAGCATCAAAGTGCCAAGAGAACTTTTTAAAAATAAACTGCCCTGTGCTAAAATAAGCTTTAATTGAATGAGAATTGCACCGAGCCTGACAATCTGTACCATTTATTATTATTTTTCCTTTCAAGCTTCAGATTCATGTGATTTTAAAGTGACTGAATTACAGTTCCCACATACCTTCCTACCCACACTGCAGGAAAAAAAAGCCACCCACAAACCTCTTAGCTCCATAGAGGAGCTGCTGGATGCACCTGGAAGAAAATAAATAAAAAAAGCTGATTGAAAGTGCAGTTTAAATAAAGATGTTGATGATGATGGGAATGTTCTGCAGAAAACCATTTCTGGCTAAATGCCATGCTGTGCTTCCCTGTGCTCAGAGGAGAGCTCTTTTGCAGAGCACTGGATCCTGTGGGCCAGATGCTGTTGCAACTCCCATGCGTTGGAGATTAATAGACTATAGCACAAGCTCACTGATCCCTCTTCCTTTTATTTCATTTTTTAGAGAAAAATTTATGTAAGGGACTTTGTATTCAGTTATTTAAAAAAATGGCATGGTGCAGTTTGTCTCGCCAAGGGGTAACAACGTCAGTGGTGTGGCAGACGTGGTTTGTGCTCATAGCTTCAGCAGAGCTCAACCTGCTGGCAGAGGTTAGGGATGAGCCAGGCCTCATCTACACCTGAATTTCTTGGTCTGAGGGGCAAACTGTCCTCTCTGGCCTCTCGGGCCAGCATGGGGGCAAAATGAACTATCGTGGTGGCTGATTTTGCCTCCTGGTCTTTAGAAGACTCTCAAATACAGCCTCTAAATCTCAATTCTTTGCAAACGGAGCAAATAAATCTTTCTCTCACCTTTTCTTTGCTGGTTGCTGAAACCATAATTCTTCCTGGCTAGGACTGGCCCTGATAATGCTCAGCTACAGCACCTTCCACAATGCTGCTTCAGGAGTGATATCTGTTTGTTACCTTAATACAAATAAGCGTGACGGAGGAATTACAGATGCAAAGGAAGGAATGTGGAAGGGTCACCAGTTTTATTAATAGCTGCCTCTATAACTGCATGCAAACCTTGTGGACACTGTGCAGAGCTTAGTCTGGATCCACACTATCACAGGAGGGACCGAAGGACACAGCTCATCACAGTGCTGCAGGAGGAGAAATTTATTTCTTTAAGGTCAGTTATCCAAATTTCCAGTGAGAACCTCCACAATGTTAGCAGAGCAAAATAAAATACATTTCAGGAAATGGGGGGGATATTTGAAGACTACAGAAACCAGATGTATTTTTTTGAATTTCTGTCACAGACTGAACTAATTTAAGATGCAAGATTGATTTTAAAAAATCATTATAGGTCTGAAAACATAATGGCTTAGCCTAGAATAGTAATTCAGGTAAATAGGTAGACCTAGAATAGTAATTTGGGTAAACAGACCATCCAAGACAAAACTTGTTGCTTTTAGTATAAGAAGTGAAATCAGTGCTGTAGAAGGGCATCATGAAGAAGGGTGTAAAAGATGAATGTTTGGAGCACTTGGAGGTTCGTGTGAATTGAGCTGATGGTTAAATCAAGAGGAATACACTCCATTCCTTTGAATACAAAATCAATGTAGTGCTGTGCTAAAAAGACAAAGCTGATTTTTTCCATAGGCTAAATCAGATCCTGTATTAGTGCTATTTTCTACTTCCTGATTGTAAGAAAGCGATGTAAAATTTTTGAAGTACTTAATTAACTTATTATGCCAAGGAGTCTTTTCTGCTTGTGTTTCTCCCCATATTGATTCATTATATTCATTGACTCTGCGAAACATATTCCAGGATCAGGTTCCTTGTTTCTGTGACTACGTCTAAATTCCCATGCCAGATTTCAGGGGGGTTTTAATATCTCAGAATAAATATCCCATTTTTATTGTTGCTGTAGAAATTTAAAAAAAAAAATTGTTATTCAGTGTCACGAAGTCCAGCTCTTTGCAGGTTTTCACCAGAAGGTTTTAAGTTTGGTTTTGTCCAGCTAAGTGGGAGTTAGGACTTGTCTGGGATGCGGGCAGGATCACGCTCCTGTGGAGCAGTTGTCGCTCGGCTGGTGCAGGATTTCTGTGTCTTTGCAATCCACAGTTTGAACAGAAATCCAGTCTTGCTGGTTTGGTGTGAAGTCCAGGGCTCCCCACACGGTGCTTCAAAATGGAACTGATGTTTTTTAACAGATACAAGGCCTGTAAAACCATTTAGTCCTGTTTCTTTTTACCTGCAGAGAAGCTGCAATCGCACCATTCTCATGTCTTGACAGGGCTGCTGTGAGTGTCCACAGGACTGTGGAAATCAGGCTGCAATCCCCACATTCTCAAAGAATCTGGAAAAGGCTGGAAACAGTGATGGACTAGTGAGGCTGTCCCTAGCGTGGAGCCCTGCAATATCAGGAAACGGGTCAGCATTCCCTAGGTGATGTAATGGACACCCAGTGGATAACCCATATGCTGCTTTCAGGAGATTCTTCGCATCAAGGCAGCTCCCCAGGTAGGGGACACGGGGCCAGCGTGGCCCTTCGCAGCCATCTCATCCTCATGGCTTAGCCCAGCTCCTGAGGAAATTAATATTTACAGCTTAGCTGAATCCTTTTAGTTCTTTTAATATCCGAGTTTTAGATGCAAGGATTTAGGGCAGTGTTGGGGCACTAGGCATTGTCTTGAGCACTGGTTTATGGTAGTAATTTCATGTTTTATGGCTTTCAAAGCATTAGTATTGATAAGCATATGTTTATGAGTTTCAGATACAGCAGAATCTTCCAGGCATGTACGTATGTGCTAGTGCTTTGCAAAATCAGTGGGCTAACAGTAGACAGAAACTTGGTAGAAACTGTAAATAGATCCAATTTCGTTTTTCTTTTTCTTTTTTGAAAAGGCAAAAGAGTGAGATGGAAAAGGTGTTCTGCTGAACCTTTTCCAACCCACAATATTCTGCCATGTTGCAAAAGAAAATTCTTTAATGCACAAAGTGTTCAAGAAAGGGGTGTAGAGTGGCTGAATAGCCACAAATCCCAGAGAGGACTGGGAAGCTTGTTGTGCCTTGCCCTGGACCAGTGTGATACGTGCTCAGCTATGTGCATGGTGATTTACACAGCCAGCACACCAATCCTTCTATCCAAGAGACTAAAAGCTCCTGCTTTCACCTGAAATGACAGCACAGAATCTATCAAACGCTGGTTTAAATGACACCTGTAGGGCAAGGTATGTTAGGAAATTCCCGGTCATTTTGTATTAAAAAATATACTGCAGTTTAGGAATAAGGGCCATGTAATATCCTTTCAGCAGAGAGAGATGTGCATGTTCCCTGCACAGACAGACTGCAACATGATTCCTAACAGATTCTCTCCTTTTGCTAACTCATCTTTGTGGAGCTTCGGAGATCTCATCTGGGTAATTAACCAAGATTTCCTTCTGATTGGGATTCAATTTTAACTCTTTTTTAAAATTCTATTTTGTTTTAATTCTGTTTTGCTTCATTTCGACTTCAGAGCAAATCCTGAGCTGCCAGCAGAGACCCTCCCAGTCTGGAGCATCAAAGAGCTCGTACCTCACTGCACAGCCTGGAGTAGTTTTTCATGAAGGATTATCCCCAGTGATATTCAGCAAGCAGGTCAGATACAAGAAATAAAGACTAAGAAATAAACAGATGCAAGAAATAAACTAAGAAAACAACACCTAAGAATGACTGAGAATATAAAGAGAGTCCTAGAGTTATAACTAGGTTATCTAGGGTTATATCTAGAGGTACGGGCTGTTCTGCTTTGCTGCGATGCTCATTAATTTTTACGTCAACCAACCGGGGTGCTTTGCAGAATTACACAGCCCAGGGGCTGCGTGGTTTTCTTCACGTCTCCCTCCCAGCCTGTTTGTACTTGTACCCTAAGGGCAGAACCGAACTGAAGCCCAAACCAACGAGGGTTGCCCAGTAGCACTGCAGCCGCATTGCCCATTGCACAGGCAGGAGCTGCTCCACTAGAGCCCCGTCGTACTCAGCAAATCTGCATTTACAACCCGTTACAGTAATGTCTGTTGCCACAAGCCCCTCTCAAGCGCAGGAAAGGATCTGCTGTTGCCGCTTGTTTGCTTAAGCACAGGCTGTAAAATCATTTTAAAAGAAATCTGTCCTCTTTAACTCACTGATGCTTTGAAGGAGGCTATAGTTGACAAGTCAAATTCTCGAAAGGCCTCTGGGAAGACGCTGGCGCAATTGCTCATTCAGCCCTTCTGCACACACCATGTGACTTCTTTTGCTCACAACAAATCTTGCAGGCAACCTTGAGCATCCTTTGAAAATTGTCAATAGACATCCCATTTCTTCATGCTTGCACAGAGCTGCTCTGTTTCATGTTCTGCAGCGTTACTGTAGTGCTGGTTTGAAGGCAGCGAACATAGGTTTCTTTTCCCCATGACATCAGGAGCAGTATCTGTGTGCGATCTGGCACAGAAAATCCATTTATAACGTATATCTTTGTACCGTGCTGCTTGCTTCAGGGATGCAGCTCTCCTGCACGTAGTCTCTCGGATGCCACGTCTTCTGGCCAGCTCTGATAGAGCAGAGAAGGATGACAGGACAGAGAGTCAAAGTGTGACTGACAGCACATGGGTGCTGTTTACTACAGCTCGTGCTGGCCATTATATCAAGAGAAGAAATAGCAAAAACATGACTGACACGACTGACATGTTTGGTGCAGTACAGCACAGCTATCTCGATAAGAAATCACTTGGAACAGAGGGCAAGAGAGGAAGAAAGGCAAAAAGGGATTTTCACCAAAACCTCAGTGCTATTAGGATCTGCAAAACTGGTTTCACACCCATAACAGGACAGGAATGGTCAAAATCTGCTCTCTGGTCATTAAAAGCAACATCTTCAGCCCTATAAGAGGGACTCAGGCTGATTCTGCTGTTTAATTTGCCTGTCCATCGTGCGTGTTATTCCTTGTAAAATGCATGTGAGTGCATCCAAATCATTTATTTTTCTAACCAAAATACTGTTTTGCTTCTCCTGGTTTGGGAAGATCCTGAACCACAAAATGCTTGGAGGGTGTCCCCGAGGAGGCATCACTCCATCCTTGCCCCACTCCTCCACTCTTCCCCACATGGACAGGACATTAATCTGGATAATCTTTGCGCTAATCTGGGATAAACACTCCTTGTTTATGCTCAGCTGATAAACGAAGCCTTTAGACGGGTTCACAAATGTGTATGTGGCAGCTGTGAAAGGGATTGAAGGCGAACATGTGTGAGGCCTGGATTCCTACACCATAACCACAAAGTCAAGGGATTACAAAGGGTTGGATCTCCCTTCGGAGGTCCGTGTCTGCAAAAAGAGCTCAGGGTGACCAAGTTCCTACCTGAAACACTTTTTTTTTATACACTAAAAGGTAGATGAAGGTTGCTTTGGTCTTGGTTTCTCTTGCCTTGGTTGGTGTAGTTCATGCAGAGGACTAGCTCTAGCTTCAGGAACTGTCCTGAACAGGTCACACAGAGCTACCTGGGCCCTTCCTCCCATGCAGCCCCAATTCCTGCGTGGGCAGAGTGGAGAAACAGTCCCTGCTCACAGCGGGGCTGCTGGCACGCAGCAGCCTTCTGCATATGCTGATTGAGCTGCTGGATCATTTATTCACATCAAAATCCCTCCTTTCTCTTAGATGAAGCATTTTTTCTCCCTTATTTTGCTTTCAAAATACTTCTCCCTCTCAATTACTGGGGTTAAACAACCTCCAAGCCCAGGCATTTCATTTATGGAGAAAGCTCTCCTAGGCATTTGCTTTAAGGAGTGAAAGACTGGGGGCAGATTTTGCTCCCCTGGATTGTCCTGCGAGCAGAATCGTGTCCTTCCTGACAGCAAAGACCTCTCAGAAGAGTTACCCTGGCCATAGATCAAGTGTTGTTACTTCACCCTTAAAAAAGAGCACTGCTCACGGCGCAGGAGCCATCTGAATATTTGTCTCTTTAAACGAATAGTTTTGTACAGCCTGCGCTGAGGGGCAGTCTCTCCCTCTCTGCGGCGGTGAGGCTACTCAGAGCCTCCAATAAATCAGCATGCAGGAGGGGAGAGCTCTGTCCTTGAGGAGCTGCACGGCGACCTTGCTGGCGCTCGCTCCGCAGCAATAACCGGGGGGGAAACGGAGGAGCCCGAGTAGCGAGCGCCGTGTGACTAAAAGGCACCGCATTCCGCATGCAAATTCCGAAGGCACCCCTACGGATGCCCCATCTTGCAGCTTCCCTGCTCGCCTGACCAGATTGCCGCTGTTGTTTTCGCAGGGGGCTGAAGGGGATCCTCACGATCGTTGCACGCTCGCTCGGTCGTAGCACACGCCGCTCACGTCCCCTCGCAGGCGCCGTTCGCCGGAGCCGCTGAGCAGAAGCAAAGACGAGCCGGCGACTATGTGTTTGCAAAGCGGGTTGCCGGAGCGCTGCGTTTGCCATTGGCTGCAGTTTTCTGGCTTATTTGCCGCTTCCCCCATCTGGAATATGGAAGTGGGATTGAAGTAGATAATTGCTAGCAGCGGGTTTGCGGGAGAGGCGTAGAGGGAGCAGAATGCCTCTCGCACAGCACACGCTGCCCGCGCCGAACGCGCTCTGAAGAGATGATTTTACATGTTCCCCACGTCTGAATCTCCTGGAAACTTTCCTCTGGAAACCAGCCACCGCGCCCGATCCCAGAGCGAGCATCCAGAAGGGGCAAGGAAGGGGCAGCAGGGCTGAACGATGGGATACCTTATCCGTGGATTTCTCGCAGAAAAACCAGCCAGCATCCCCGTCTGCTTCCTGGGAAAAGGGGCATGAAGGTGACCATGAACTGAGCTTCCCCCAGCAGAGCATCGGCGACTGGTAAGGATGGGATACACTGACCCCTCATCGAGCAGAGATTTGCTGGGAAACAGAACTTTGTTCTTCATCTTCATCTGCGCTTTTGCCGTGGTCACCTTGCTGCAGCAGATCCTGTACGGGAGAAACTATCTCAAAAGGTAAGTGGGGATGTGAGGGGATGGAAAAAGTTGTGTGGAAAGGTGAATTGAGGGTGAGATCCAGCTGTACCATTACATGGGCTCGAACTACTTCTCTGTGTTGTGCTGACAAGGTTAATCTCTCTTGGGAAGATGCATCCAGCATCTGTAACGTCTCTTAGACTACTAGCAAAATCCAGTGTTATGTGGGATAGGATCTGTGTATCTGCTGCGCTGTGTTTTATTCTGCAGCTGCTGTAAAAATCTAGGTTTTACTTAAGCTTCGAGACTTCTGCCAATGGGGTATGTGCCCCTGGTCAGACCATGCGATACAGGCTTCTCACCCTATGTAAATTCAAACTGAAGTGGCTCCAGAGGTCAAATTACTGCAGAACTCACTTGTCAAAACTTTCACGTTGTTAGAAGCAAAAATGCAGATGCTTTTTCTAAAATCAAAGCAGCCGTGTTAGTGTTTCAGAGAGAACAGAGACTGCTTTACATTTTCACTGCTGTCTTCGCATGAATTTACTGCTGAGACTGACTTGCTGTAGATCACGTCAGCCTTTGATCTGCAAACGGCACTGCTCTTATTACAGCAAACACCAATGGGGATCCTCGAGTGTTTAACCTTGAGCCACGCAGGGTTTATTTTACTTAAATCTGTTTTGAAACGTTACGCTTGGTATGATTTTTCAAAGGGAATGTTTCTTTTACGTGCTTCAAGGTAAGTGGGTTTAGGTAGCGTAGGTAGCTGCTATGGAAGTTTTTACTGTAATTTAGCAGTAATTTGCCAAAAGATGGTTCAGTTCTTGCCTAGCTTGCAGCTCATCGAGTGCCAAGAGCAAGCAAAATGCTGACAGTCAGAAACTGTTTCCCATCGAGGGGAATAACAAGTGTAATAAGAATATGTATAAACAGGAGTGTTGCAGTTACAGATGGAGCAATTTGAGCCCCCTGCTCAGCAGTGAGGCCTTTCCTGGGGCATTCAGGCTAGTGTGGGGCACCTCACTTCCCAAAAGATGCATTTTGGTTGGAAAGAGCCAAACTGTGGTTGTTAACTTAGAGAAAATCAAGGGGAGAGATGGTAACTGTCCTAAAATACCCAAACAGTTGCTGCCACAAGGAATGTAATAAATTGCTGCAACAACCCCTGTGATGAGAAGAAATCATGGGCTTAAGTTATAGAAGGAAAAACTTGGCTCCAGACATGCAGGGGAACTTTTTAAGGACGAGACTCGCTAAGGAGGTTTAAAATCTCATTTTTGGGAGGCTTCTGGAGTGTGTTAGAAGGTGGTTTGATAGCGAGCTCCCTTGTGCTATGAGGGATGACTTGATGGCATGTGGAGGTCTCACCTTATTTTCTCAGCTCTCCCCATTTGTCCCTAGTCATTCTAAGTGCAAATAACTGCAGTGGAAAATAAACCCCAAGCATAAACTGAAATAAAAAATGATAAAGTAAAAATAAAATACAAAGGTACTTCTCAGCTTTTCTTTCCTGCTCTTGCCCTCTCTTTCTGCCGTTTGTTAGGGTTTCGGTGTGCCCTTGGCACTCGGCTGTCAGGGGGAAACAAGGGGACGGTGCCCAGGCCGTTTGCTCTGGTCCCGCTCCGTGCAGAGGTTTGTGCAACCTTCACTCAATCTCTTCTCTCATAAACCCCCTGTGTTACGAAAGGACAGGCAAGAAAAGCTGCTCCGTGAAGGAAATTCTATGGTAAGTCCCCTCCACTCAGGGAAATTCAGGAAAGGGGCCAGATTCCAGTTGGTCTCTCCTGGCAAAGAGAGAGGACGTAGCGATGAGATTTATAGGCATTCCCACGTTTTTTCACACACGGTACAACATTCCTTGCTCCTTCCCCTGCTGTTTTGTGCTGTGCCATCTGCATGTAGAAGGCCAAATCCTGCCCACCCCTTTTTTCACCGGGGTTTCTTCCAGGAGGGATGGGTTGCTCTCGGCAAAGCAAATGTCTCTCTCGTCCTCCCAGAAACAGCTAAACCCGAGCGAGAAGGGAGACTCTAAGCCTGAAAATGACACTGAGAAACTCAAGTCTTCGTAGCTCTTGGTCCCAAGTGAAAGGAGCGATTAAATGAGATATAATTAAGGGACTTTAATACGGATCTCTGGGGTAATTATTTTTATTTGAGGATTAATATGTTGATTAAAAATCTGCTGCATTGATCTGCTAAAGTAGGTTAAATGCTGTGGCCTTCTGCTTAAATCCAGAGCTGCAGTTCGCCTGTGTATTGGTTCATCTTTCTAGGGCTCAGCTCACTGCTGAATTTTCCTTTGAATCAGATGCTCAACTGAGGTCTGGCCTTTTTTTTTTTTTTTTTGGTAAGCTTTTATGTGGCCAGCAGGGAATAATGCTGGATTACATCAGGAAACTGCCACTACTGTAAAAAATGCTGAAATGGTCACTGAAATGGTTTCATATCCCAACCTGTGGCATAGGGGAGATCAATAGGAGAGTCCTTGCCTGCTTTGGCAAGGGCAAGACAAATCTGTCAGAATAATTATTTGCTCTGTATCTTTATGCTTTTGGCAGGGATCCTGCTAAATATTGGTTTTCTAGCAACCTGATTTTTGCACAGAGTGAGAATCAGCTGCAGAAGTGAATCTTTAAAAATGCTTTTTTTTTTTTCTTTCCCCCAGGCTACAAGTGAGAAGAACTTATTTTAAAAGCTATTAAAAAAATAAATAAAGACTACGCTGGAGTCTGTTGAGGGGGAAACATACAGTAATTCCATTACGCAGTAAGAAACAGTAAGCCTTCATAGGGAGGCAGACTGCGTTATTTGAAAGCTTTATGTCTTTTTAAGTGAGAATAAAACATCACTCCTCTATACGTGTGTGCACCCTATAATTACCCTCAGACTCTTATAGCTTGAGTTTATACCACCATTTTGGTATTTCCAAGGCAGTTTTTATACAACAGTTGCAAATCATTTCTGAGACAGTTTTTACCCCTTTCCTTACCCTTATAATATAAAGATATATTATGATCAACTTTTGCACAGTATGGGCAGATGAGGAACAAACCCACAGAAACCAAAGCTGGACTAGACCTTGAGGGGTCACTTAGCCTGTCAGACAGAATCAGATCTCACTTTCAGGGAGAGCAGCAGTTGCAAGTTGGACGCAGGGGCTGCATGTGGCTGAGCTGCACGTTGTCCTAAACTGTGGTGCTGGGGAACTACAGCTTCCTCATGTCTTCTGCCCTGCTCTTAACATCCTTCAAAGATGTTAGCCTTCCTAAAACCAGCTATTCCAGGGCTTTAGCTCTCCTTCCATTTAAATATTTTTCCCCAAGAGACACAGCTGAAGGTCACCTAATGAATGAGCCAACTCTCTTAACACACAGTCCCGTGTCCCCTCTGTTTCTAACCAAAGTGAAATATCCCAGGGAAATGACATGTGGCCCATGAGCCACCTCACTGAATCCTGATTGGGTTTTGTGCAAAGCAAGTCTTAGATTTTGTCCATTTTATTCAGAGGAGAAGGGAACGGAGAGCTTCAGGAGACAGCAAAGCCTTGACTTCTCAGATTTTCCTCTCTGTTCAGCTTATCTATCCCACTGTTTTCCTACATCTTCCTATGACTAGTGCATACCAGATGTTGCTGATATTGCTCTAAGTAAGTAGTTTATTTAGTGCACTGAGCTTCTCTCCAGCACAAGAAGTTGTTGTTGGTTGTCCCTGCAGCAGCTCTGTACACAGCTCGGTGTTGCTGGAAGGAATTTCTCAATCTGTTCTCTCTAAATGTACTAGATTAGATCCCAACTGTGTGCACACCAGTTATGTGTGCACAGGATTACATCCAAGCGAGTCTCCAGAGAGGGAGACTCCACAGCCTCTCTGGGCAGCCTGTTCTAGTGCTCTGTCACCCTCACTGTCAGGAAATTTTTCCTTAAGTTCCTGTGGAACTTT
>JAUBNY010001030.1:1816170-1830150 GCA_032275445.1 Crypturellus soui
TCCAGGTGCCTCCCCAGAGCTGGGCAGAGGGGCAGGATCCCCTCCTGGCCCTGCTGGCACCGCTGCTCCTGCTGCAGGAGCCCATGGGCCTTCTTGGCCACCAGGGCCCAGTGCTGCCTCGTGGGCAACCTGGTGTCACCAGGACTCCCAAATCCCTCTCCACAGAGCTGCTTTCCTGCAGGTCAACCCCTAATGCTGGTGCCTGGGGTTATTCCTGCCCAGGGGCAGGACCCTGCACTTGTCCTTGTTGAACCTCATAAAGTTCCTCTCTGCCCAACTCTCCGCCCTGTCCAGGTCTCTCTGAATGACAGCACAGACCTCGGGAGTGTCACCTACTCCTCCCAGTTTGGTATCATCTGCAAACTTGCTAAGGGTTCACCTTCCTGACCAAGACCAGAAACAGAAAATCTGTGTTAGTATTTGATGTCCTCTGTGCCCTAGTCAACACTTCTTCCATTGTAAGCAGGCTAGTAAGGTAGTATTGGGAGTATTTTACCTTTCTTGCAAAGTGATTTTAGATTTTTTTTTTTACAATATGCAGATGAATATCTGATACAAGGATTGTTGCAAGTGTGAAATGTGCTACATGAAAGAAAACCTTTCTTTTTTTCTGTATAATAGTGGTTATAATCCAGAGGCTTCCCACCTGTGTTTCCAATTTTGCGCTATGTGCTAGTCAAAACAGACTCCTCCACCACTTTATTACTACTGTTTCCTTCAAGCAGGCAGGGACAAGCTTGTCCCTGATGTAATACTGTTTAACCCAGTATGCGATGAAGCAGATCTGCCCATTTCCAGCATTCTCCATCTATATCTTGCTTCTCATTGGACCCAGACTATGTGATTGCTTCCTTTCATTGTGAATATTCCGGTCCTGTTCTTCCTCATGTGTTCATACATCTTCAATCCTCTTTCAATGATCTTCTCCCAATAAGATAACAAGGAATCAGCTCACCAGTTTCCCAACTTGTAGGGTTGTGCAGATACCGACATCACAGCAGGTCACTGAGACACAGATTTCGTATCTAACTGGTCTCTATTAATGCACTGAGCAGAATGAGTATGCATCCATACTAAAATTTTACTCATTTTGCTAGAAAAAAAAAATAAGTATATTTTAAAACCCGATAGGTCAGACCCAAATATGCTTCTGCATATTTCTTTTGTCCATCTTTCTTTTGTCCATATTGTGTCTTTCTAGATTGCTGCGCCTTGAATATTTACTTTAAAATAGATAGGGACTTTCAAAGTAATAGTAAGTTAGTAAAGTAATCATGTGCCTCTCACTTGTGTAACTTAAGTGTCTTGAGTCCAGCCCTTTTGGCAGCAAAGAGGAGTTTTTGGACACACTGGCTGGTCTGCCCTGACTCTGGTTTGATGGCAAGAGTTCTGTCCTGCTGTGGATGCTTTACCCCATAGCATCTTCAATTAAAACATGTTCAAGGCCCTCTGAAATCATTTCAAGTGCAGTGTAAATAAATTTGCTATTTTTTCAGCAAACAAGTTTCCTAGTTTCCTCTCAAACTCTACTTGTTGTTATATCCGTCAGCTCCTGTCTTTATCTCTACTCGTGCATCAGACTGTTACATTGCAGGTTCTTGATTTTCCCCTTTCTTACCCAGTTTCTTCTTGTCTTTGGTCCCATTTAGTAAGTGTTTTCAATGGCTCTCGTTTTCAGGTCATTTTGGCCACACTATTGTTTTATTTTCCATACACTCTGCGGACACAATGAGTCATGTCCTCTGTTTTTGCAGAAAGAAATAACTGGATCTTCAGCAAGATTAGCCATATGACTTTCCTATACCTCTGTGACCTCTCTCATATTATAGTCCAGGGACTGTTAATAGTCTAGAGATTCTCCATTTTCATGAATATTAGCACGCAAGTCTTGAGTTCTTCCTCTGGAGGACACAAGAATTATTAAAGGGGGTTTCAGAGGGATTTCCATTCTTTCAGAAGAAAATTTTGCATTTTTTCTTGTTCTTGGAGGCATTCTTATCCTTTTTTTTCCACTGGTTCCTTCTTGCCTGATCCAGCATAAAGATAAAAAATGACATTTTGGGGCAGTGTCCATTTTTGCTTGCTTTTGGGTTTATTCAGCCTACCTCTGCTAGATGCAGGAGGGGGCGGATGGTGGCTGTTACCTTGGAATACGAGTGGGAATAGCTTGTTGGCTGGGATAGAATAAGGTTTTGGGAAGTAGGCTGACGCTGGAGAGGAACCTGCTCCTCCTGCCATCTCAGGCCATCTCTCTCATGGCCTGGTGGTCACTCAGTCCTCGTTACACATGGGTCATTCAGCCGCTTGCCCCAGTCTGCTCTTGTGCCTTCAAAGCCTGAAGATCTTCCCTCAAAAAAATATGTGGTGTTTACGATCATGGCCTGCCATCTGGTTAGAACCAGGTAGGATGCCAGCAAGTGCATAAAATCTTTTGGGCCTTCTCCATTTACCAACTGTAGAATAGTTCTCGTGTAAGAACTTTACCTTCTTGTTCGAGCTGAATTTTCAGACAGAAAATGAGACATTTTCATGAGACGCCCTGGAGGTGGCATCTCCGTGACAAGGCCACGCTGCTGCTCCTCAGCTTCTCGCTGCAGTCTCTCCACTTGTTCATCCTTGCCTGTTTAGCAGCCCAAAGACCCCATAACTGTTGAACATCCTCTGCTATTATCCCCACCCCGATCATGCAGTAGTTGTTTCTCCTTGACATTACGGCTGCTTCATTAATGTTCTGGTTCTTTTTCACCCTTTCCTTCTACCCTCTCATTATGCCAGTGCTGCACACTGGCTGCACACTGATTTAACATTTAGAGCTACTGATTAGGATCAAAATGCTGCTTTGACATTTACTCAAAAAGCCATGTTTTTATTGCTAAGGCATCCAACTTAGGGAATTTACTAATACAACAGTGTTTAGTCTCATCTCTTGGGGCTAAGTGCTGTGATTACTGATGTCCATGGACAAGTATATAAATATTACTTTTGTCCACAGTAGAACTCTCCTGAGGGGAAATTTGCTCAGAGTCAATGGGCAAAACAAAACATCTCTCAAATAAGAGTGTTTCTGGTTATTGCATCTTTTGGAGAGACTTCTCTTGTATTCATCAGCATCATGCATTGAGTAACCATGCTATATTTAAAAGGATATAACAGTAGGACAAATTGAGCGGCTGGCACAGTTCCACCATCAGGAGTCATTGGTAATGATCTCAAGTATTTTGTTTTGTTTTGTTTTGTTTTGTTTTGTTTTATTTTATTTTATTTTATTTTATTTTATTTTATTTTATTTTATTTTATTTTATTTTATTTTATTTTATTTTACTTTATTTTATTTATTTCCCAGTAATCTTGTTAGGAACAGAATTAATTCAGGTCAATGTTTTAAAATGACTCATCCTCAATTTCCACTCACCCCTAATGCTATAAAACGTTATTTCTGGGAGTTGTTCTAACAAGGGGAATCGGTTTATTGTACAGGTGCTCCAGAGGATTCAGTGCATTCAGTTTGGACTGGAGGCTCTCAGAGAGACCATCCTATGAGCAGTTTTTTCTGTGATGTGTTTTGGGCTCAAAGTCCACGTGGTGTTAAACTTGTGAGTTCCTGGGGACCATCACATGAGCACCCTCCTCTGCTCATACAGGATCAGGCACTTAGTGATGACCCCGAGCTCAGCCACCAACTCTGTCATTTGTCCTTACTGTGTAAGGGGAGAAGGTGCATAGCCAGACCCCTGCTTGCCCTTTTTAGGTATTTTTGTACCTTAATTAGATCCCCCATCCTGCCACTTCAGAGCTAAGTATTTTAAGCTGTTCCTCCTAAGACATATCTACCATTCCTCAGCATTAGTCTTCCTGATCGCCTCCTGGATCGTACCCAAAACGCACATGTCCTCCTTTAAACTGTCTTCCTCAGCCTGGTACACAGTGTTCCCAAAAAAGTCCTGATGAGAGGAGGGCATTAAAGGGTGATTGTATCATTTCTTTTGCTTTATGAACAGATTCTCCCCTCTGCCTCTGGGCTTTTGCTTAGCTTTACCTCCAACTGTTAGCCTTGCAGATGTACAAGGAAAAGGAACCTTCCTGCGTGTTTTAATTCCTCATTCCATGCCAGAACACTGACTGTGTTTTTGGAGAGCTCATCTCTGAAGGACACACCAATATCAACTGTATATCTGGATTACTGCTGCCCATTTCGGTATGCAAACAAGTATCTTTCTTTACCACAAATTACTAATTTAAATCCAATTAAAAAGTTCAACCTTTTTTTATTTTTTTTTTTACCCCCACAATTCTACTGTCCCTTCTCATGTATCATTCACTGCTGCCGTTAGCAGTTGAAACATATTTTTAAGGACATACCTTTAGATACCTTTCGACAAGGACATACCAATTGAAATGAAACACTTTTCTGTGAAAATTATAAAGAGCAGCAAAAAAAAATGCGTTAAGACGGTGGTGCACCGGAGAGAATCATGAGTGTTCATTTCGCAAGGCTAAAAGTGAAGATGTCTTCATTTAAGTGAGAATTTTCTCTTATTTCTTAACACCGATGTTCTACTCGGAAGTAGTCACCTCGGGCAACCTCAGCTGATAAATTACTCAGAGACAAGTGGAAGATGAGGGTCTCCCTGGCCATAGCTCTTAATCCTTATAGTCAGTGGAAGGAGAAAGATCATTCCAGGTGATTCTTCAAATCTCAGGAGAGGCAGAAGAGAAGTCTTTACTTGTTAAATATTTTGTGTTTGATTTGACTCTCTTAAGTTGCTCATTGAAATAACTCTTTCCAAGCTGAAGGAAAGCTATAACTGCGTAGTGTCATCTCATTTTGCTTATAGAGATCAGTATAGCCCTCCCACTTGTTCTGTATCACTCCTGATCTTTTGGAAAGCAAGGTAATTGCATTCATATATTTAACTAAAAGGCAGACAGAATGGGTCTCCTATGAAAAAAAATGGCTCAAATATTTGGAATAGTCACGTTTTTATACATTTTTTTAAGCAAAATTTGAAAGCAAATGAAAATGCAAGGAAATGCAATGAAAATGCATTTAAAAGGTTCAGAGGAACCATAGTGCTTTTCTCTCAGTTTTTGAGGTGAGTAGCGGCTTAGCAGACAAGGGAAGCATTTCAGAGTCTAGTTCATTATGGCCTTCAGTTCTGAAGAGACTCCCTTCTGCTTTCAGAATTCCTTCACACCGCAAAATGCTTTCCCCAAAAAGTCTGTTTTCAATAGAAAGCAGCCAAACAAAAAGATTAAAAAGCACAAAATACAGAAGACCAGTCTTCAGAAATTCTTTCAAAATAGATAGTTTTCAAGAGGGAAAAGGGCCTCTGTGGTGGCCTGCATTTTTCCACAATACAGTACAACTAAGCTCCTGCCATATGTTTTTAGAACTGTTCAGAGCTTTTCCTCTTTCTCTTTTTGCCGCAGATGCCCCATTTTAATGCCGCAGGTCTTTCCTGCTTAATTTCCTGTGCAGATCCTGCTGCCAATTCATCTCGAGGTAGGAGATGGTCTCGGAGATGCTCCAGTTCCTGTAATCAGCTTTTGGAACCAGAAACCTCGCCGGGAGCAGGACACCCTTTGCCGTGGGCAGAGCGGCCGCTGGCAGATCCCTTCGTAGCTGTCCCCATGCGGCCCAGCCGGGGGGGATAACTTGCAGCATTGGCAGCACCAAATGTTCACAGCTCCGCTGCCAGGCTTCTAAAATCATGAAATTGGGTTAAAATGGAGAAGATTAAAAATAACAATCTGTAAGATTCATCTTCCTTGACTTCTGAGCCAAAGGAAGGGTTTGGTTCTTGCTATCTAACGTTTCAGACCCTGCTTTTTAAAATATATGTGAGATTCCTACCCAACTGCAGTTGGTAGTTTCCACAAGATTGCAGGCCTCACAGAGCTTTTTGTGGATTTTTGAAAGTTTGGAAATCAGGGAGTAGTGGTGATTGTGGTATGCATTTGCTTAAAAACCTATCATCTTCCCAAAGAAGAAGAAGAATTAGTATCGTTTGACTTGCGCTAGTTATCAAATATCACAAATAATTATAAATCTTTTGCTATCATGACCAACAAATCTGTGGAAAGACCCAGTTCCCGCCACCTTTAATAAAAACCGTAGTTGTAAAATTGAAGTTTGGGGCTTTCCCTCTTTGGCCGTGTGGATCCACTGCAGTTTTCCGTAGTACATCCACCTTTTTCTGCTTGTGTCTCCGGGAATTAAAATTCCGCCTTGTGCAGGGCATATTGTGTTGCTACTGAGCACATATGGTTAGTGGCCTTCTAATAGGGATGGGGAGGCTGATGCTGTTTGCAGCCAAGGACTCACAGAATTTGGTTACGAGGAATGAAAATTAATCATTTGTGGGAATACAACCTGTAATTCTTGATATTTATTTATTGTTTTCAATGAATGTGTCATATCCACAGCGTTACAAAAAAAGGACATAAGATCTCATGCTGAAAGAGTTAACCTAATGAATGGTATCAAATATCAACTGCCTCGTTTTCTTGCTAGAGGGCTGCACTTTAGCTGGCAGAATGGAGAGGAATTGGCAAATTGGACCGGCACCATTAATTTCACCGATGACGGAACAGTGAAGAGTGGCAGTGGCCCAGGCACCAGGTACCAACCCCTGAGGGAATAACTGGCCCCAGGCTTTCTTCATGGGAGAACATATATTCTAAGAAAGATATAATTATTTCATTTAAAATCTTTCCAAAGCCTAGTTTGAGCAAAATGTTTTAGGCAAGACCAGAGAACTTCCTTTACTTATCCTATTCTGAAAGTGTTATAAGAAGCATGGATGTGCCTTTGCATATTTTGTACTTCATAATTTGTAGAAAAACTTTTCTGACTTTGAGTATCTGAGGGCTCAGGAAACTCCATGTGTGGTAGGAACCTGGCTGTGCCTATGGTCAGCTGGGAAAGCTGCTGAAATGCTGCATGGATGGCACAAATCTGGGGCCCACAATTTCATGTCATCCTGGGATTTCAGTTTTATAAAACTCCCTTGCGGGGCAAACTATTTAATTAGCAGCTTTGGCATAGGGAACACTCCAGCGTGTTTGTCTTCAGGAGCAGAGAAACTTTAGTGCAAAGCAATATAAGGGGAAATCTCTCTGTGCATGGTTAAAAAAAGTGACTTTCAATGTATAGTACTCGCAGTCCCTACTGACTTGATTTTAAAGATCCTGAATCATGGGAACCTGACTAGGCTCCAGAAATACCAGGAAAATCCTAGAAATTAGTAAGTCACAGAAAAAATAAAATAAGAAAAGAAATAGATGTTGACTACGTGTGATAAGGCTAGGTCTCTGTGGTTGCCAGTGGTCCCATCACAGTGTATTTTGGGACCAGGTGCCCCTACAGCTGCGCTGCTGATAGCGTTTCAAAGTCAAGAGGAAGTGCAGAAACCAAGTAGCCCAAACCCCATCCTCCCTGACCTCCTGGATCCGTGCTGCAATTCCTGCTGTAGCTCCATGCAACACGATCCTGCATCACTGCTGCCTGCCGTGCCATTCGTTTAACCAGATGAGGAATTTTTATGGAAAGAACCAGCTTAGCTGCTGTTTTAGCCCAGAGCAAAGGAAAAATGAATCTGTCTGTCTGCCTCTCGCTACTTTCGTTGTCTCATTTGTGTGTGCATCTATAGCTCGTATATTCAAAGCCTTCAGTTAGGGCACTTTGGGTATCAGAAAACTGAATGTGACAAAATAAAGAGAGATTCTTTTGCTGAGATGAGAGAATTAATAAATATAGATTCCTCCCTCCAGGCACCCTTCAGAGAGGCAATTGAACTGTCACTCAGTGCGCGGGGAAGACAAATCCCTTGATTGCAAGGTACATATGAGCTATGAAGCACTGAGCTACAGTACTATTCTCAACCTCTTCAAAGAGTAAGAGGTTCAGGGTGTAGGTGCTTTTTATGCAAATGGCTTCTTGCCTCACAGTTCAGGTCTAAATTTCAAATGTGATAATATAAGGATGCAAAATTCAAAGTCAGCTGCATGTTAATGATTGTGGAAGTGAAAGGTATTCAGGGGTTGAAAAGGACCTGACCTAATTCATCTGTATATATTTACAAATCTCCAGTGACATGTCTAAAGGGCATAAAACTGACTCTGTGTCAGCATACGTGCAGTCAACACCTCTCAGTGCCTAGCTCTGTAGTTTATCATGGGTTATTACCTCCTTGCAAAAGGTTTGTTGTTTAAAGATATGAACAGAAATAGATATTATTAGGCTTTTTAGGTTAAAATTCAGTGCTGAATTGATAACCATTTCGTTAATTTGTATCATTTATATTTTTATGGGTATACAGGAACACATTTAGTCATATATTTACACTGTTGGCCTATGTATATTCTATAACAGTTGTTCATCTTTTAATTATATAACTTAATATATACTGTTGAGACCTTGGCATCTCATTCTGTAAGATTAAAATGACTTATTAGATGAAAATGTAGTACTTCTAAGGAAAAGGTTTAATGCGTGAAGAAATGCATTAGAAATTTTAACAAAGTCAGACTTCACAACATCAGTGGCTGTATCAAAACCAATGAACAGGGAAGATTAACTTTGCACATGGAGGATCAAATCGCTTACCAAGTGAAGAACTTCATGTTACCTGAGTTCTAATACAGAAGTCTTCTGCAGCCCAAGTGCCAAGAGATGGCTACATTAGCACCTATACCTGATCCAGTGTCTGTTAAAGCCAATGAAGAGTTTCTCACTGATTTCAGTAGGAACTGATTCAGAACTTAACTAATGTACAAAGCTGAATCATGGCTTGTGACTGGAGTACAGAAAATGAGTCTTACTCTGAGAGCAGACAACTCCCCTATGCCAGAGAAACCAAGTTGACGAGGGGGCTTCATCCCAGTGTGTTAGGGTTATCTTGCTTGGATGCAGTTTCACCCAGCTGTTCTTCATTTAATTTTGGTTTATTTGTTTCTGGGTATGTGTCAGCTGTTGCTTTCCATGGCTATTGCTCAGCGTTCTACCTTTTCCTCTATACAACTGTAGAAATCTTAGAACATCCTTGCAAGGAATTAAGTTAAAAAGTTCTATGTGGTGCTGGCTACCTGAAGAAAAAAATATAAGGCTCTTTCTTAGATCCTCGCTTTCTTCTTCTCTGTTGCCTTTATAATATGTTTTGCAATTTACTGGGATCATATGACAAGAAGCTGTTGGAATGGTTGGGTTATCATGTGCTCAACCTCTTCAGTTCATCTGAGGTGAAGATTTTGTGAGACCGCAAGAGCCTTAGATGGGTGAGCGAAGAAGTGAACATTTTGCTTTGGGGCCTGTTAAATTGTACATTCAATTCTTCAATATGACAAAACTGGAGCTGTGTCCCCACTGGCAACAAAATACACTATCTGGTCAATTGGATTCATGTTATAGATTTTTTTTTTTTTTTTCAAGAATGTACCTAAAGAATTGAGCCTCCAAACCTTATGGGTTGGAGTGGTAGCTCAGGGTGTTCCTTAATTTGCAGTGCTGAACCCATAACACAAAGCTGCTAAAATCTTGAGAATCATAAAAAAAAAAAAGCCATTGCTAGCATTAAAAAAATAAAATGTGTTGTTCAGATGTCACTGTTGTGTAAGCATTATGTGTCATGTGTTATGCCATGCCTCCCAGGTGATCATATGGATAACAAGATCAGAGGCTTCTAGCAATCAGAGCAGTGGGAATGGAGCTGATTACAACGGCCAAAGAGCAGTATATTGAAAAGAGGGGAGTCCTGAAATGACATTAGTAAAATAGGACTCCCTGCAGCATGTGAGGTGACCCAGAAGCACGGGCGCTGTGGGGTTACATCTGTCTGCTCCAGGAGGATGATCTGCAAGATGGGCCTGTCCCAGATGGGAATGAAGTGCAGGAGGTGGCCTCATCCTTGCTGTCACCAGAGCTGTTTCTGCTTTAGCTCCTGCTGTTGCTCCCACAGCTATTGGAGCAGAGGTGTCTTGCAGAGCGTTATCGGACTGAAATTTTGAAGCGACTTTGGTCCCAAATAAGCAGATAGAAGAGGAGAGGACAAGTCTGCATTGGCAGGAGTGTATGCTTGGTCATTTCTCACTGCTGCTGATTGTGAGCGGCTGAGCCAAGCACTCCCAAATGATCCACGTGTTGAGATGTGAGGACAGGACATCAAAATCAGAATGGCAGCGAGCAGCAAGTGCCAGTTCGCCAAGAGCATTCGTAGTCCTGGTGAAAAAAGATCCTCAGGGCATCACAGCTATCATCCTAGCTGTATGGATGCGCAAATTGTGTGCGAAGTCATGCAGCTAGATCAAAACAAGAATAGGGGCACCTCTGAGATTTAACTGATAGATTCATGTTTTTTTCTTCAGTTATCTGGGAGGGATGTAGAGCCATCCATGAGCCGCTTTTAAAGGAAAGAAATATAAAGTCTGTGAGTGATCAAACATGTGAATTTAGGTCTGCTTGGGAAGTGTTTTTTGTTGTTATACATAAAAATCTTTAATTTTGAAAACTGGAGGGAATCTTGGGAAACCGCTTTTTTTTTGGTGTCCAGACACGTATCTGATACCATCTCTTACCAGCAAAACCCAGCAAAAACTCTTGAGAATGTGAAGAAACCTAGGATATTCTGAAATGTTTTGTTAGATTTAAGATCAGGAGATTCATGAATTAATAACTTTTAAGCTCATCTAGGCAAATCTCTTGGGAACTGTGAGCCAATGCTCAAGCTCCTGTCTTCTGTTTGATTTCTCTGGTTCTTCTGGAAAGAAAAACGGGCTTGAACCAAAGACACTATTTTTATCTTCAGCTTTGAGGCACCAGATACTGTTTTCCCTTGATCTGTTTTACTGAAAAGCTTCCTGCCGTTAGGAATTGCTTTCCGGTGTAGTATGTCTCTGCTCAGGCACCATACTTTTAGATTAAGCTTTATAAACCTCTCATATTTTTTGGCATCCACATCATTCTTACAGGTCTTTTCCTGTTTCTCTACACTGATTCAAACTGTTTTCCAAGTTGGAAGAACAGAACTGGATGTAGTAATCCAGAAGTGCTCTAACCATGTTAATATAATGAAAAAAAAGTTTCACCATTTTCTCCTACTTGATAGTTTAATTCCTTTAGTGCCACATTTCTTTCTTAGCCATATACTGAAAGACTGTGATCAGTTGGACTTGTACATTTACCTCTAATTTCTGCAAATTCTGCCTGTTTCCAAACTCATTTATTCACCTCCTACTGTTACAATTGTTCTTAATTATTAATGTTACCACTTATCTTTGATAAGGATTCACTGCTATACGCATACCTGTAAAACAATCATTAGTGTTTCCTAAATGCCATATTTTAGATCAAAATTTATTGTGGAGATCTTGTAGCATTCGAGATGTTTCTTGGTGAAAAAATAGTTAATGCCAATGCCATCAGCTTCAGCAGCGCGGGAGCCAGAAGGAATATGATCCATCTCTTTCTAGATGTGTTGCCTTCTTGGAGGAAATGGTCAGATAGTTTCACTGTCTCCTATGGAAGAAGACTGTAGCTTCTTCTGCCTCCCCCTCCATGCCCACAGCACTAGTCCCTCTCTTCAGGCTTTCAGGCACCAACCTACTATAGACACAGACTCTCAAGCTGCGGGAACAGCACATGCAGCAATGTGATTTTTTTCTATCACAGTCCTAGAGAAGTGCAAATTAATCCAGGAAACATTTCTGCTTCATCTGCCACTTTGCCAGTAGAGGTGTCATTTAATAAATTATATCCACAGATGGGATTTTTTGGCAAGGTATGAAAGGTCATTAACTTCTCAGCAGTAATCCTGCAGTCTGGGACGGAATCACGGAATCCCAGAACAGCTGAGGTTGGCAGGGACCTCTAGAGATGATCGAGTCCAACCCCGTGCTCCAGCAGGGACACCCAGAGCACGGGGCACAGGGTGGCACCACGATGTGCTCCTCCTCAGCCAGCTTCTTGCCATGTGGTTACATAAATATCATGTGCTGACCCTACTGGGTCAATGTGAATCCCCATTTGCTCTGAAAACTGTACACTTGTAAAGTTACTGGACTTGGAAGGTCACCCTAGGCTTGGGGCTGGCCACAGATCTGCCGTTGCTGATGTGTGCAGGCTCTGCTAATTGGACTGTTCTCTTAGTAAGTATTTAGCTCAAACCTGCAGGGCTTAGTTCATTTCTTCTCATCTTTAGTCACTGGATAATGTGTATTTTTGGAAAGATCTTTGTTTTTCCTGCAGGGGAAGTAGAATCCTTCCCGCAGTACTCAGTTCTCTTGAAGCCTACGTGCTGCAGCCTCACCATGAGCAGTGCAGAATTGTCACTGGAGGAACTAGCAAAACAGGAAGGCAGCTTGTGCAGGTGAAAATAATCATCTCATTTAAAAGATACTTGACAATTACCCTCAATTATATTTTAATACTTTTTGCAAAATATCAAGTGAATATGTCCCGATACAAGTGCCTCTTGAAGGCAGGTTTTAAGTTGCCAGTCTTTTAATTCATGCAGCATGATAAAGAAAATCTTACTTTTGATCAAAGCAGGACAAACCTGACTGCAGGTGATCAAAGACCTGGGTGTTATAGTAGGTTGTAGAATAGGAAGCCAACTCTTCCGTTCACTGGTGAACTCAGTAAGATGCTCAGGTATAAGTGAGATTGCAGAGAGAGACATGAAGGTTAGAAAAGAAGAAGGTCTCAGTCAGAGATGGAAAATTACAAAGTAAGTAGGATTTTGTTTCTGGACATTCAGCACTGAGGGCCATAAAGAAAGAACCTCTTCCCAGCACTTGCGTCTTATGTAAGGTTAATTGATCATGGAAGAATGCTCTAAATTAGGAAATGAGAACCAACCTGAATGGCCGTGGTGCTGTAAGTTTTGTGCAAAGTCAAGTTCTGTTGGAAACCACAACCCCTCACCGTGTGTAAATGTTCAGTGTGCCCTGATGCACTTGTAGTTGTGTCCCCTCTTGTAAAGAATCATGGATTTCTATGCTGGTAGGTTTTCCTGTAGAGTTATGTTCTTGAGGAATGAAAGTATTTGTATTTCACCAGAGGAAGGGAAGGCAATGCTGGGGCAGGAAATTTGGGAGCTACCATGTAGACTCATTGTAGTATGGATATATAAACCTTGCTGTCATTCTTGTAAAGCTGAAATACAGACCTTCTCCACAGCAAAACGAGTAGCATAGTAGGAAGGGTCAGTGATCACTGATCAATAACATAAATCAAAATAAACTACACTACGCCCTTACTTCCTAGCTAGGTATCAAACAGACTGAGGAAGACCATGGGGAGGACAGCTTCCATTTGTGCTAATTAGGCTTTCTGACAGGCTAATGTATCTTCATTCACCAGGAAATACACGATTTTGAGTGGGAGTTAAAAGGCAGAACCGGCATTCAAAACGCAGGGAGTGGGTGAGCCTGAGCTCCTGAGAGAGCGCGGTGGGCTGGTTTCCAAGCGCTCCCGGCAGGACCGGGATCCGGGCCCTGCTGAGCGGAGGAGCTGGATTTAAAGGACATCTGCAGTGGCGGAGGGAGGCCTGTGTTCCTTGCGTCAGAGCCTCGTGCTGAGCGAAACCTGCGTCCTGGCAAAATACAACGGGAAGCTCTTATGAAAGGAGAGGACGGCCAGTGCTCCGGGGAGCTGCCTCTGCTAATCCGCCTCTGTCTGAAGCGGGGGAAATCTCGTGAAGCAAATACATGGTAGATTTACTTCAGGGAGAAAGAGAGGGAGAATGGATTTTCTTTTCTATCTGTTAATTAGATGCCGTCTCACGGATTAATGTTATTGTCGCATCATTGATGCTCGCAGCATCAGTACAATTAATGCTAAGGAGGCTTAATGCATTGCTGGATCACAGAATCCCAGAATCCCAGAATGGTTGAGGGTGGAAGGCAGCTCTAGGGATCCCCCAGTCCAGCCCCTGCTCCAGCAGGGACACCCAGAGCAGGGGCACAGGCTCCATCCAGGGGGTT
>JAUBNY010001030.1:1830250-1843974 GCA_032275445.1 Crypturellus soui
CTGTACTGGTGTCTGGGATTATTTCTCCCCAGGTGCAGGACCGTGCACTTGGCCTTGTTGAATTTCATGAGGTTTCTATCCTTCCAGATCCTTCCAGAGCCTAGTAGGAGAAAAATGTTTTAGCGAGATAAGATCAGAGAACCTCCTTTATTTATCCTTTCCTGAAACTGTTATAAGAAGCAAGGATGTGCTATTCCATATTTTACTTAATAATTTGTACTTAATAATTTGTAGTAAGACTTTGCTGAATTTACTTATCTGAGGGCTCAGGAAACTCCATGTGTGGTAGGAACCTGACTGTGCCTATGGTCAGCTGGGAGAACTGCTGAAATGCTCCATGGATATTACAGGCCATCAGCACAAATCTGGGGGCTCATATTTGGGGTGTCATCCTGGAATTTCAGTTTTATAAAACTCCCTTGCGGGGCAAACTGTTTAATCAGTAGCTTTTGCATAGGGAGCACTCCAGCATGTTTGTCTTGAAGAGCAGAGAAACCTTAGTGCAGAGCAATATAAGGGGAAATCTGACTAGGTTCAATAAATACCAGGAAAATCCTAGAAATTAGTAAGTCAAAGAAAAAATAAAATAAGAAAAGAAACAGATATTTATTACATATAATAAGGATAGGTCTTTGTGGATGACTTATGTTAGTGATCCCATCACAGTGTATTTTGGGACCATGCCCCACTACAGCTGCACTACTGATAGCGTTTCAAAGGCAAGCGGAAGTGCAGAATCCGACCGGCCCAAACCCCAGCTTCCCTGACCTCCTGAGTCTGTGCTACAATTCCTGGTACAACTCCGTGCTGCAACACGATCCTGTATCACTGCTGCCCACTGTGCCATTGGTTTAACTAGGCGAGGAAGTTTTATGGAAAGAACCAGCTTAGCTGCTGTTTTAGCCCAGAGCATGGGAAAAATGGATGTCTGTCTGCATGTTGCTACTTTTGTTGTCTCATTTGTGTGTGCATCTATAGTTTGTATATTTAAAGTCTTCAGTTCGGGCACTTGGGGTATCAGAAAACTGAATGTGACAAAATAAAGACAAATTGTCTAGCTGAGAGAATTAATATAGATTACTCCCTCTAGGCACCCTTCAGAGAGGAAATTGAACTGTCAGTGCAGGGGGGAAGACAAATCCCTTGACTGCAAGGTACATATGAACAATGAAACATTGAGCTACAATACTATTCTCAATCTATTTAACCTCTTCAAAGAGTAAGAAGTTCAGGGTGTAGGTGCTTTTTATACAAATGGGCTCTTGCTTCACAATTCAGGTCTAAATTTCAAATGTGATAATATAAAGATGCAAAATTCAAAATTAGCGGCATGTTAATGACTGTGGAAGTGAAAGGTATTCAGGGGCTGAAAAGGACCTGACCTAATTTATTTGTATATATTTACAAGTCTCCAGTGACATATAAGGGCATAAAACTGACTCTATGTCAGCATAAGTGCAGTCAACACCTTTCAGTGCCTGACTCTGCAGTTTATCATGGGCCATTACCTCCTTGCAAAAGGTTTGTTGGTTAAAGATATTAATTGAAATAGATATTATTAGGCTTTTTAGATTATAATTTAGCACTGAATTGGTAACCATTTCATTAATTTGTATCATTTATATTTTTATGGGTATACAGAAACACGTTTAGTCATACATTTACACTATTGACCTATGTATATTCTATAACAGCTGTTTATCTTTTAACTATATAACTTAATATATGCTGTTGAGACTCTGACATCTCATTCTGTAAGATCAAAGTGATTTATTAGATGAAAATGTAGTACTTCTAAGAAATAGGCTTAGTGCATGAAGAAATGTGTTAGAAATTGTAAGAAAGTCAGACTTCACAAGATCAGTGGCCATATCAAAACCAATGTACAGGGAAGATTAAACTTTGCACAGAGAGGATCAAATAGCTCACCAAGTGAAAAACTTCATGTCACATGAGTACTAATACAGAAATCTTCTGTAGCTCAAGTGTCAAGAGATGGTTGCATTAACACCTATACCTGATTCAGTATTTGTTAAAGTCATTGAGTGACTTTAATATTGATTTCAGTATGAACTGATTCAGGCCTTAACTAATGTACAAAGTTGAATCATGGCTTGCGATTGGAGTACAGAAAATGAGTCTTACTCTGAGAGCAAACTGCCCTGTGCCAGAGAAACCAAGCTGGCCAGGGGGCTTCATCCCAGTGCCTTAGGGTAATCTTGCTTGGATGCAATTTCACCCAGCTGTTCTTCATTTAATATTGGTTTATTTGTTGCTGGTTATGGATCAGCCATTGCTTTCCATGGCTATTGCTCAGCTTTCTACCTTTTCCTCTGTAGCTTGTGTAAAACCTTAGAAATCTTAGAACATTCTTGCAAGGAATTAAGTTAAAAACTTCTATGTGATGCTGGTTACCTGAAGAAAAAAATATAAAACTGTTTCCTAGATCCTCACTTTCTTCTTCTCTGTTGTCTTTCTAATATGTTTTGCAATTTACTGAGATTATATGCCAAGAAGCTATTTGAATGGTTGGGTTATCATGCTCTCAACCTCTTCAGTTCACCTGAGGTGAAGATCTTGTGAGACCACAAGAGCAATAGATGGGTGAACGAAGAAGTGAACATTATGCTTTGGGGCTTGTTAATTTGTACATTCAATTCTTTGATATGACAAAACTGGAGCTGTGTCCCCAGTGGCAACAAAATAGACTATCTAGTCAATTGGATTCATGTTATAGATTTTTTCAAGAATGTACCTAAAGAATTGAGCCTTCAAACCTTATGGATCAGGATGGCAGCTGAGAATGTTTCTTAATTTGCACTGCTGAACCCATAATAACAAAGCTGCTAAAATCTTGAGAACCATAAAAAAGCCAATGCTGGCATTAGAAAAATAAAATGTGTTGTTCAGATGTCACTGTTGTGTAAGTGTTATATATGTGTCATGTGTTACGCCATTCCTCCCAGGCAATCATATGGATAACAAGATCAGAGACTTCTAGCAATCAGAGCGATGGGAATGGAGTTGATTAAAACAGCCAAAAAGCAGTATATTCAAAATAGGGGAGTCCTGAAATGACATTAGTAAAATAGGACTCCCTGCAGCATGTGAGGTGACCCAGAAGCACGGGTGCTGTGGGATTACATCTGTTTGCTCCAGGAGGATGGCCTGCAAGATGGGCCTGTCCCAGGCACAGGAATGAAGTGCAGGAGGTGGCCTCATCTTTGCTGTCACCAGAGCTGTTTCTGATTTAGCTCCTGCTGTTACACCCACAGCTGTTGGAGCAGAGGTATCTTGGAGAGCATATTGGACTGAAATTTTGAAGCAACTTTGGTCCCAAATAAGCAGACAGATGAGGAGAGGACAAGTATGCATTGGCAGGAGTGTATGTTTGGTCAATTCTCACTGCTGATGATTGTGAGCAGCTGAGCCAAACAGTCCCAAATGATCCACGTGTTGAGATGTGAGGACAGGACATCAAAATCAGAATGGTAGCGAGCAGCAAGTGCCAATTTGCCAGGAGCTTTCATAGTCCTGCTGAAAAAAGATCCTCAGGACATCACAGCTATCATCCTAACTGTATGGATGAGTAAATTGTCTGTGAAGTCATGCAGCTAGATCAAAACAAGAATGTAAGAATAAGGACATCTCTGAGATTTAACTGATGGATTCATGATTTTTTCTTAAGTTATTTGGGAGGGATGTAGAGCCATCAATGAACCGCTTTTAAAGGACAGAAATATAAAAGCCTGTGAGTGATCAAATATGTGAAATTAGGTCTACTCTGTGGAAGCATTTTTTTTTGTTGTTATACATAAAAATATTTAATTTCAAAAACTGCAGGGAATCTTGGGAAACTGCTTTTCTTGGATGTCCAGACATGTATCTGATGCCATCTCTTACCAGCAAAACCTAGGAAAAACTCTTGACAATGTGAAGAAACAAATCTAACAAAACATTTCAGAATATCCTAGGTGGAAGATCAGGAGATTCATGAATTAATAATTTTTGACCTCATCTAGGCAAATCTCTTGGGAACTGTGAGCCCATGTTCAAGCTCCTGTCTTCCATTTGATTTCTCTGGTTCTTCTGGAAAGAAAAATGGGCTGGAACCAAAGACACTATTTTTATCTTCAGCTTTCAGGCACTGGATACTGTTTTTCCTTGATCTGCTTTATTGAAAAGCTTCCTGCCACTAGGAATTGCTTTCTGGTGTAGTATGTCTGTACTCAGTCACCATATTTTTAGATTAAGCTTTATAAGCCTCACATATTTTTTGGCATCCAAATCATTCTTATAGGTCTTTTCCTACGTCTCCACACTGATTCGAACTCTTTTCAGAGTTGGAAGACCAGAACCGAATGTAGTAATCCAGAAGTGCTCTAATCATGTAATATAATGAAAAAAATGTTTCACCAATTTCTCCTGCTTCATAGTTTCATTCCTTTAGTGCCACATTTCATTCTTAGCCATATACTGAAAGTTTATGATCAGTTGGACCTGTACATTTACCTCTAATTTCTGAAAATTCTGCCTGTTTCCAAGCTCATTTATTCACCTCCCACTGTTACAATTGTTCTTAATTATTAATGTTACCACTTATCTTTGATAAGGATTCGCTGCTATATACATACCTGTAAAACAATCATTAGTGTTTCCTAAATGCCAAATTTTAAATCCAAATTTATTGTGGAGACCTTGTAGCATTTGAGATGTTCTTGGTGAAAAAACAGTTAATGCAAATGCTTTGGGCTTCAGCAGTGCAGGAGCCAGGAGGAATATGATCCATCTTTTTCTAGATTTGTTGCCTTCTAGGAGGAACTGGTCAAATAGTTTCATTAACTCCTATAGAAGACCATAGCTTTTTCTGCCTCCCCCTCCATGCCCACAGCAGCTAGTCTCTCTCTTCAGGCTTTCAGGCACCAGCCTACTGTAGACAAGTCAGCACAGACTCTCAAGCTGCAGAAACAGCACATGCAGCAATGTGATTTTTTTTATATCACAGCCCTAGAGAAGTGTAAATTAATCCAGGAAACATTTCTGCTTCATCTGCCAGTCCTGCAAGTAAGGATGTCATTTAACAACAGTTATATACACAGGTGGGATTTTTTGGCAAGGAATGATATGAAAGGTCATTAACTTCTCAGTGGTAATCCTGCAGTCTGGACGACAGAATCCCAGAATCCCAGAACAGTTGAGGTTGGAAGGGGCCTCTAGAGATCATCTAGTCCAACCTCCCTGCTCCAGCAGGGACACCTAGAACACGGGGCACAGGGTGGCATCCTGGGTGGCACCACAATGCTCCTCCTCAGCCGTCTTCTTGCTATGTGGTTACATAAATATCATGTGCTGACCCTACTGGGTCAATGTGAAACCCCATATCCTTTGAAAATTGTTCAATTGTAAAGTTACTAGACTTGGAAGGTGAACCTAGACTTAGGACTGGCCATGGATTTGCCTTTGCTGATGTATTCAGGTTCAGCTAATTGGACTGTTCTCTTAATAAGTATTTAGCACAAACCTGCAGGGCTTGGTTCATTTCTTCTCATCTTTAGTCACTGGATAATGTGTATTTTTGGAAAGATCTTTGTTTTTCCTGCAGGGGAGGTAGAATCCTTCCTGCAGTACTCAGTTCTCTTGAAGCCTACATGCTGCAGCCTCACCATGAGCAGTGCAGAATTGTCATTGGAGGAACTAGCAAAACAGGAAGGCATCTTGTGCAGGTGAAAACAATCTATCTCATTTAAAAGATGCTTGACAATTACCCTCAATTATATTTTAATACTTTATGCAAAATATCAAATGAAGCAGTGTCCCAATCCAAGTGGCCCTTGAAGGCAGGATTGAAGTCCCCAACCTTTTAATTCATGCAGCATGATAAAGAAAATCTTGCTTTTGATCAAAGCAGGACAAACCTGACTGCAGGTGATCAAAGACCTGAGCGTTATAGTAGCTAGTAGACTAGGAAGCCAACTCTGCCTTTCACCGGTGAACTCAGTAAGATGCTCAGGTATAAATGAGATTGCAGTGAGAAACATGAAGGTTAGAAAAGAAGAAAGTCTCAGTCAGAGGTGGAAAATTACAAAGTGAATAGGATTTTGTTTCTGGGCATTCAGTATGGAGGACCATAAAGAAAGAATCTTTTCCCAGCACTTGCAGCTTATAGGATGTTAAGTTGATCGTGGAAGAATGCTCTAAATTAGGAAATGAGAACCAACCTGAATGGCCGTGGAGCTGCAAGTCATGTGCAATGTCAAGTTCTGTTGGAAACCACAACACCTCACTGTGTGTAAATGTTCAGTGTGTCCTGATTCACTTGTAGTTGTGTTCTTTGCTGGTAGGTTTTCCTGTAGACTTATGTTCTTGAGGAATAAAAGTTATTTACATTTCACCAGAAGAAGGGAAGGCAATGCTGGGGCAGGAAATTTGGGAACTACCATATAGACTCATTGTAGTATGGATATAAAACATGGCTGTCATTCTTATAAAGCTGAAATACAGGCCTTCTCCATAGCAAAATGAATAGCATAGTAGGAAGGGTCAGTGGTCACCGATCTATAGCATAAATCAAAATAAACTACACTACGTCCTTACTTCTTAGCTGGGTATCAAACAGACTGAGGAAGACTATGGGGAGGACAGCTTCCATTTGTGCTTTCTGACAGGCTAATGTATCTTAATTCACCAGGAAATACATGATTTTGAGTGGGAGTTAAAAGGCAGAACCAGCATTCAAAACGCAGGGAGTGGGTGAGACTGAACTGAGAGAGCGTGGTGGGCTGGTTTCCAAGCGCTCCTGGCAGGATTGGAATCTGGGCCCTGCTGAGCAGAGGAGTTGGATTTAAAGGACATCTGCAGTGGTGGAGGGAGGCCCATGTTCCTTTCATCAGAGCCTTGTGCTGAGCGAAACCTGCATCCTAGCAAAATACAACGAGAATCTCTTCTGAAGGGAGAGGATGGCCAGTGCTCCAGGGAGCTGCCTCTGCTAATCCGCCTCCCTGTCTGAAGCGGGGGAAATGTCGTGAAGCAAATACATGGTAGAAATACTTCAGGGAGAAAGAGAGGGAAAATGGATTTTCTTTTCTATCTGTTAATTAGATGCTGTCTCATGGATTGATGTAATTGTTGCATCATTGATGCTTGCACCATCAGTACAATCAATTCTAAGGAGGCTTAATGCCTTGCTGGATCACAGAATCCCAGAATCCCAGAACGGTTGAGGTTGGAAGGGGCCTCTAGAGATCATCTAGTCCAACCCCCCTGCTCCAGCAGGGACACCTAGAGCACAGGGCACAGGGTGGCATCCAGGCAGGGTTGGAAGATCTCCAGAGAAGGAGACTCCACAGCCTCTCTGGGCAGCCTGTGCCAGGGTTCTGTCACCCTCCCAGGAAAGTTCTTCCTCACATGGAGGTGGAACTTCCTGTGTTTTAATTTATACCCATTACCCCTTGTCCTGTCACTGGCCACCATCAAGAAAAGTTTGGCCCCATCTTCTTTATACTACCCTCAGGTATTTGTACATGTTGATAAGATCCTTTCTCAGTCTTTTCCAGGCTAAACAGGCCCAGCTCACTTAGTCTTTCCTCATACGATAGATGCTCCAATCCCATAGTCATCTTCTTGGATGCTTCAGATAGGTCCAGGCCTTGTGAATGACAGTCCATATGATTGTGATTCACTGGCTTGGGATGAGTTAGCATCAGTCAAGTTCACTCTGTGGCAGGTAGCTCCTCATTCTGTGCAGAGAAAATGACTGCATGGACGTGGAGACCAAGCAGAGCTCCTATCCTGAGAGTCCCCTGGCATCAGGCAGTGACTATGTGGCCAGTGTCCCCATCCTCTGTCCAGGGAGGTGTGTGGGCATCCCATCAGAAGTGAGTCATAGAATCGTAGAATCATTATGGTTGGAAAAGACCTTCAAGATCATCAAGTGTCTACTTGGATTTGTTTCATGGTTCTCCTTTGTACTTCCACAAGGAGCCAAACTGTGAACTCAGAACACTCAGCAAGTCTGGTGGAAACTTTGAAACTCTTTAGGAGATGAGGTACTTGTGAAAGTTCCTGACTTGCAAGACTTGCTTTTCTATACTATAGTCTGATAGAATAACTGCTTCAAATGCAGTTCTCCTCATTACCCTTCTACTTCTTTGGGAACACATCCTCTTTCTTCACTATTTTTGGTTTGTAGATTGGGTGAACAGGCAGTGATCAAAGTGAACTTTGGAGCTCAGAAAACTTCATATGTGTTTCATAAAATGACATCTTTGTCTCTAGTGCCACTGCAAAGGCCGGCTTTCCCTTGCTACAGCATTCCTGCATGACAATATGTGCAGCTTGACATCTGAGCTGCAGTTCTCTAAGTTAGCAGCAGACCCAGCAGTCCACAGGAAATATAAAAATAAGTATTAATGTAAATATTTCATTCATTCATCTGCGCTGAGGGTCATATAGGGTACTGAAATCCAGTGTTATGTGGAAGGCCAGGATGAGGCTCATATGCCATTGCTATCCTCCTTTTGCCCAATGGGTCAGCAGTGTCTAACATGCCGAGTGTTGAACAGGAATGTGGTCCTGCTTCTAATTGTTGTGTAAAATGTGCACATTCAGGGTCATAGTTTTGTCTCACTCAAAGCAACCAAAGAATAGATACTAAAAAATAGTAAGAAAAATGAGTATTGTGAGTAGAGAAAAGGTATACAGGCTACATCCAAATTCCTATGGACACAACTCTTGCTACCCCTTTACTGGAAAGTTTATAAAGACATAACAGTTCTCCAGCATGGATCGAAGTCAGAACCCTCCCAAATTTTGTATTTAACTGTAAACATGAACTACTGAGGCAAATAACAAAGATTATATATTGGGAACTGAACAGAAATTGAGGTCTAGTATGGTTTTAAATGTTATTTTAAAATAATAGGATATCAAGATCTTAATTTTCCAGTGAGGGTTTGAATAAAACCCATGTGGAAAACTTTTACGTTTCTTTCTCATTGAAAATTCACTTGATAGTTTATAGGCACAGGGTCATGAATTTTTATATTTTAAAGGACCCATTAAGTAAACTTGGTCTAGGCTTTGTATTAATATCCCTTCTCCAAGGTCCTCACCTTGTATTTCTTCATTAGGGCAGTAGTTGCTGTGTGGTTATGTGCCATTCTTAGGTACTGAATTTAAGTCAAACTTCTAAAGATGAATAGGGAAGCTGATAGAGAGCGAGCTCTGTTTAAAACCTCAATCTTCATCATTTTAATAGTCTCCACCGGGCAGCCTAGCTTCCTTTGATCCATAGCATGAATAGAATAAGGCCCTACCACTTTCTCCTTTATTCTCTTTCATGATTCCAGGTACTAGCTATTATGAGTTAAAGAGAGAATGTGAGAATGGATATACTGGTTTAGCCCTTAGCATCATTAGAAGTAACCAGTTGTCCCAGGTAGAAGTGTCATATCAGGTTTTCCAACATGAACTCCACATGTGGGATTTCTTTGGTGTATTTTTTTCTGAAAAATATCTGATGGGCAACTATCAGAGTCCATTTTTCAAGAGAAGAGCTGACCAGAATTAGAGTTTACTCTCCTGGTCAAGGCTTAAAGACTGCTGGGAGTAAGAGGACTGGTTTTAATGACTCTGTATAGGGTGCAGTGAGTATGTTGAAGTATGGAGCTCAGCCTGGAGGTGGGATTGATAAGAAATTATTACCTAAGACCACCTGGTGGACTACCACTCTGAGACCACCAACACTGACTACCAACACCAGCACTTTAATCAGTGCCCCACTCCATCCTGCTCAGGGTATTGGGAGAAAGAAGAGATAAAATACTCCTGTCACTGGCTAAATTGATTGATCTCTCACTGCTTAAGATGCTGATCAGCATCTAGATATAATCAATCCTCCATTAGCTGGTTCTATGAAAAATAATCACAGGAATCAAGAAAACAGGGAAGTTCAGAGACTGTTTCATTTTTGTCTTATGGGACAGAAACATCAGTGAGTGAATGTGTGAGGAAACTGTAGTCCCATAAAAGCAGACTAAAGTCTCAAGTTTGGAGTTAGACTAGTAGGTGCCTTAAAGTTAAGAGGTAAGTGTTGGGCCTCATGTGAGATGGAGGGAAGCCAGGAAAGTTAAAAGGCAGCTATGAAGAGCAGCAGGTGGGGATGAAGCATGAAAATCACACTAGCTTTTTTAACTTTAGAAAAAGGAAAACAATTTCCTGGACAATCTTCTATGAGAGATCAGCCACATATGTTAAGGAATGTGCCTCTGGAAAATTAGTTGGACATTAGATCAAAGAAAAACACCTCTTGCAATTCCTTAATGCATAACTAATGAAGAAGATTTTTTTAATATCTCAAACTTCACAATGCAATTGCATTACTTACTCATATTTATTTATTTGTTTATTCAAAATTATTCATCAGTTGACTCAATATTAGTTGCTGATTTGATCTGATCCTCATACTATGTCATTCTCCATGAGTCAAGTATATAATAGTAGTTGGGCATCACTGAAATGTTTGTATAATTCTGTGTTTCCGTTCTGATGCTTGTAAAATTGCACTGGTTTATTTTTCCTACTCTTAATGGGGATACATACTCTAGAGGTAAGGTATTTAATCCAGAATATGTGAGAACCATTTGGCTTTGTCTTCAAGTTCACACTACAATATGTATTTTTCATTTAAGTTATAAGATGCATTGGCTGAGAAACAAATTGGCAGTGGAGTAAGAAAAATGGGAGCTAAGAAATGGACCCCTAATTGACAAGCTGCTCTTCCTATTTAAGTTTCACATGAATCTTATGGAAAGAGATCAGAGCAGAATGGATTTTCTCTCACCCCTTGAATCCCATTTTTAAGATTTCAAAATTGTTTGTGTTTTCATTGAAATACCTGTCATTTTGTCATAGTGAAAATGAAAATCTAGTCTATTTATCTGAGATACTGCAGTTGTAGCCTGTCCAGTCTCTTTGACACCAGTCTGTCTGTGCTGTATCATCCCCCTGAAGGGGATATGCAAGCCAAGGGCAAAACCAAGGCCTTTAGAAGTCTTTGCTAATCAAGGTGTATCATGTTCCACTTTGGTAGGTGGGTAGTGTCTTTAGGTATTGCTGTGTTTAAGTCTCTGCCTTATCTGGCTTCTAGATCCCCAGGTTTCCTGCCCAGTGCCTAGGGAATGATTTATAGAAGGTGTAAAGCTTCTAAGGCAGAGAGGACCTAATTCATTAGGATGTTTTTTTCCCTGGGGTATGGAATAAGCTCAGTTTTGTGGGCTGGAGCAGAGCAGAGTTTGCACATGCATTTCCTACAGCCTAAAGCAGTGCCAGTACAGAGGACTCATCTCTTCTAGCTTCTCTCTTGTGCAATTAGAAAGAAGTTTTGACAATGAATGCCATGACAGTTGCATTTCAGAGATATTTCCCATTCTAATTGCAACTCTTAAAGCATGTTATCAGCTCCTTTAATTAATCTCTTCTTCATTTTACAGGTCTACTTTGTCAAGATGTTGCAATGCCCCCCACCTTTCTGTTCACTACCCAGAAAAATACTCCCTTGGGGACTAAACTGAAGTATGAAGTGGATACTAGTGGAATCTTCCATATCAACCAAGAAATCTTCAAAATGTTTCCAAATATGCTTCATACCTGTATCCATTTGCAGAATCAGTTTTATTCTACTTGCTGGATTAGATAAAGTCCCATAGCCGAGCATTTAGTAATTTACTGTCACATTTCTGCAAGCATCATTGCTTATACTGTGAATATATATATTTCCCATATGATATTCCAGATGATTATCCTACTTTCGAACAGTCATCTGCTCTAATACAATCTAGTATGTGTTTCTCTGGAGAATATTATTGAGCAAACAGCAAAGTGACTAACGAAATAATTTAAGAAATATAGATAAAATAGCATTTACAGGCCAGCACTTACTGACTTGCAAAGGTCTCACCTACATACATAAAGTAAGTTCAACATTTAGGATAGGTCTGTCTTTTTTGGCATGACCATTTTATAATCCATATTCACAATCACTGACTGTTTTTATCCTTATTTCTGTTTGCAGCTTCTCCGTGAACAGGCTGCAGAAATTTAAATATATTTATCATAAAGGTTACATTTTTAGAAATAATCCTTGACCTGGTGTACTTTACACTGAAAGTGTAAATGTTACAGGCATTGGTCAATTCCTATTACACACTGTGATTTATGTGCAGAAATAGGCTTATATGGCTACTAATTTATCATGAGGCACACTTTCTAAATTTAAAATGGCATATTTGGAGGGATAACTGCAAATCATCTCTTTCTGAAAGTCAGGAAAATATCCAAGTTAGTTACAAAGATTTCTGTTACTAACATTACCCTTCAGAGTCTCCCAGCTTTTAATGTGTTTGTCTTGTGAGCACAACTGAGAGGCAGGGCAGTGCTGTTATTTAAATGTGCATTTGGGCAACTGGAGCAGAGTGAGGGAAAGATTCAGATCCAGAAAAGTACTTTGATGTCTGGAGACATGCAAAGCGTGACTACATCTAAGTCCATTTATACTAAGGAATTTTGTAGTAAGGAACCACTGGATAAAGCACAGTCAAGTTTAGAAGCCTCTCTGCCAGAGAGCTGCTGCTTTTCTCAAACAGCCATAATTTCAGGCCCTCTTGCCTGAAGTCTTGTCAGTGCTATGGAAGGATTCTGGAAAAAGTCCCCTAGAAATGTCATGCCACGATTGCATCTCCCTGAAATATGAAATTATTCATAAAATATGTATGTACCAAAAGGAGTGCTCTTGTGCTTATATAAGTGCATCTCTACATATTCATAAGATGCAGTTTTTGTGTCATAGCCCTCTCACTGTAATGGCCCAGTTCATTCTCAGGGGTGTGATTATAGCTCTCTCTGGCTTAATCAGCAGCTGCACATGTGTGTGAGGACAGAATTTTGCCCTACAGATTACAGAAGGATTCATCCTCTCTGAGCCTGAAAAGGTGCCTGACCAAAAGCTCTAGGCACTGCTGTTAGCACAAGTGATAATTAATAATCATTAATGGCATTAGCACAATCTGTGAGGAATGTGTAGCAAGCACTATAATTTGCACTAGGTTCTGATAGGTATCTGTAATATTCTGTTTGGCTTAGAGAGACCTCTTGGGTTCTGCAAGATGCTCGGGGACTGTGTGCAGGCTTCTCAGAAGTAAGACATCAACCTGAGAAGTGAGCAGCTTGCAGGCTGCTCAGAAAGCTACACTTGGGGTACACTAATTTTATGGCTTATGCCCCCATGTGGAAGTCTGAAGGGAAAGCAAACCTCTAAAATAGCTTTATTAATAAATCTGGACAGAAACAGATCATTGCTTTTTCCTTCTGAATTAGTTGCCCATAGCATCTGTAATTGCAAAGAAAATGAGCCCATCATTTCATGTACACCATGGGAGTACTGCATGCCAGAACAAGTGTCAGCTTCCTATATTGCAATGTATTTTCTATTTCCTAATAATATTTCCTATTGCAAATACAGGCTTTTTCTCCAAGATGCAGTTGCACACAAAAGAATAAAAATAAAGTAAAAGGGAGGGGGAAAACAACTACTTGTTGCCTCTGTGTTTCTGACTGTTTCCTTGCAGGATATGCCATACCACCGCTCCCAGTTCAAATGTGCAGTGGTTGGGAACGGAGGAATTCTGAAGAACAGCAGATGTGGCCGGGAGATTGACAGTGCAGACTTT
>JAUBNY010001030.1:1844074-1863197 GCA_032275445.1 Crypturellus soui
TCTGTCAGTGACCACCAGTGAAAAGAGGCCAGCCCCATCCTCCTCATTGCCTCCCTTGAGGCACTTGTAGACACTGACCAGGTCCCCTCTCAGTCTTCTCTTCTCCAGGCTGAACAGGCCCAGCTCCCTCAGCCATGGAATTAAATACCATGTTTTTAATATTACCTGCAATAGTATATTCGAGGCCCTTTAGTGAGGGCAATACAATGGTAGCAACAGCTCGACTGGCTTACAGTAAATGCCCATCTAACCTAATACTCTCTCATTGACAGTGGCCACTAGTGAAGGCTAAGAAATGAGGCAAAATGAAGTTGAATCCTTGTAACAAATACTGGCATGAGGACTCCCTGAGCTGTACGTGGAGTCTGTACCCCTGCAGTCAGACTCACAAATGTACCTATATTCTATTACCTTGTTTAGGTCTTTTCTGAGCCCAGTTATGTTTTTGGTGTCCACAATCTCCTGTGACAATAAGTTGCAGAAGTTAACAGCACGTTCAGTGCAAAAGGAAGAAACTGTGATTCTGACAAATAATACAATATCCTTATTTTATTTTCTTTGGTTTTGTAAGCAAAGGAATATTGGTTATATTAAGGAAAAAAGTAAAAAAAAAGGAAAAAGCTTTGCCTGAGACATAACTGTGAAACCACAGAGATGGAATGAAACAGATAAATAAGGTTGCCCACAATGTTCAGGCATTCCAGGGTTTAAACAGAAAAAGCAAGATATTTTCATGTTATCCTTTTATATCTTTCTGAGCTAGATGCTCAGAGAATGCTTAATCCATTACTTTCATATTTAGTATTCTTGCCTACAGTCCGCAAGAGTTATTAATGCCTGTAAAGTGCTTGGAGAATCTCAGCCGAAAGGTACTATACAAGCGCACCAGTCTTAATGAAAAGAGCAATCAAGGCAAATGCAGTTTGTTGCTCCAGGTCTACATGAATTCTGAGCGTATCTCCCTTGCTGACTTTGTGCACAGAAAAATGTAGGTTACGTCCTTGTCTTCTGTTTATGGTACTGGATGAAGGATACACAAGAAACGACTTCACGCTGCTTGCTGACTTGCATTGCTTAAAAATAAATAGAAGGGGTGAGAATTTGACACTTCTGCCAATGTTCTGCTGAAGATAGTGAGTTTTGTATTGCATTTCTGCATACTTATCAGATGGTAGAGAGGATTATTCATCTTTCTTCATCTTATCCAGTGGCACATAGATGCTTGTGGACTCCCACTCATTTGGATAGAGTCAGCCTTACTTGTGCAGTTGACACCATTTGACAGTGAGCTCTTTTTACTATGCTGGATTCTTCTAATGTGCTTGCAAAATATCTACATTTTCTAAGGCAGCCCTTACGGTATGGAAGTTTTGCAAGATAACATGCTCCCATGAGCCACGGAAAGTACAATATGACCCAGTTCCTTTCTGTGACTTCCGCAGCCTGGGAAATCCTAAAGCCTATTCACTTAAAATATATAATTATCTCAAAACTCTTTGCTTTATTTAGACATTCAAAGCCCTCAAACCTGAAAAGAACACGTTAAGATCCATCAGTCCTTTAAGAAATCTCAGATACAGTCCATGGCATTGCACTGTAACTCTAGATGTTTGCAAGGCCTTAGTTATTTCTGTTGCCCAAATGTAGAAGAGTACATTTGAACTCAAGTAGAAGCAGTTTCTTCAGCTTTCTCTACTTCTTTTGTCCAGGAGATTTAAGACACCCACCTCTACTCGCCAGGTCTACAGACATATTTGTTCTGGGTCATATTTCCATGAAATTACTAACTATTAAAGAACTTTTAATTGCCCTAAGTGCATTTTCTGCACGTTCTTCCACTTGATGGCTCTCCCCAGTGCCTCACCCAGAACTGAAGCCTGCACTTGCGTGTCATGTTAAATCCATGACCTTCAAGGCAGTTTAATAAACTGAACACAGGTCTTTGACTGTAATACATCAGAAAATTATTACTCTGAGGAAGAAAATGAAGTAAAAAGCTAATGGATTGTAATTCATGATACCAAAAAAATGTGTCACCGCATATCAAACTAGAGAAAATAGATGTGACACTGATATATCTGAAGACATATTTATTGAAAAGAGGAAAGAGAAATCCTTATGTAAAGAGCTTTCCTCTTTACCCTCACACACGCCTGTCACTACATCTACTATCCCAGTTGTAAAATGGATTTACCGACACCTCTGTTTTGTAGGATGGATTTATATACTCCTCACAATACAAGGAAAACCTCCAATAACAGTAGTTGGCAAACCACATAAAGCATCTTGTCTACCAATATCTCCTCTGCTGGGCCTTCTTGCTAGAGCACAACTTTTCCTCAAAAACACAATAGTTGGCAGCCTTCTCCCCTCAATAAATGGAGCATGGGTATCAAGGAATAGAAAGCTGTTGCAGATATCTGAAGAACTCCGTTAGTACCATTGTATACTTGGCTCAGAGTTGACATCTCCGAGGGGAAGAATTAAAAAAAGTGATACTGTTTACACTGGTAAAATGCCCAGTGCCTAGTTTCCCCAGGCATGGTCCCCAGACTGCAGAAAGTGAAGGAGTTGGATGTCTTGTAATAAAGTTAATTTTGATTTTCTTTCCTTTTATCTTTTAGGGTGAAGCAAACTGAACTGTTTGACAGGTGGAAGAGCCTACAGATGTGCAAATGGGAGATGAATGTCACAGAAGCCAACTTATTCAAGTAAGAATGGTTCACATTAATGAGACTGAGTAAGAATTACTTTAACCTGACTTTAGCTTGTTATAGAGAGCGGAAACCTTCACATGAATTGCCAGAGTAGGCAATATGACACTGCAACTGAAACAGAACTGTCCGTTTGAATAAATGTAAACTTTTCTTACTTTTGAAAAAGTCAACAGCAAGGGTGAAAGAGAATTTTGGGGGCATGTGGGACAGTCATCCCAGCAAAGCTAAGGAATTTGGCACGGGAAGGGCTTTCCTAAGCATGATTCATGCAGAAGTGAGGCTGGAGCCAAGAGCTGGTCTTCGCACTTCATGCATTTCCCCATGGGCCTAACTCTGGTGGTATCAAATGGTGATAATTGATGGCTGTGAAAATTTGGTCTACAAAATTTTCAAAGTGGATTTTTTGTGTACCGTATAAGTTTTTGCATTGTGTACTCACACTATGTGCTCCTTGACCATCTTTAAAAACTTCTAGTCTCCAGACACCTTTGCAGTTTGTTTCTGCAGTTTGTTTCTGTTTGTTTCTGACCTCCAAGTGAGAGGATTGGTTTTAATGACTGTGTACAGGGTGCAGTGAACATGTTGAAATATGGAGCTCAGCCTGGAGGTGGGATTGATAAATTATTATCTATGACCACCTGGAGGACTACCGCTCTCTCTTAGGTCACCAACACTGACTCCCAACACCAGCATTTTAAGCAAAGTGCCCTGCTCCATCCTGCACAGGGTATTGGGAGAAAGAAGAGATGAAATACTGCTGTCACTGGATAAATTGATTGATCTCTCCCTGCTTAAGATGCTGACCAGCATCTAGATACAATCAATCCTTCATTAGCTGATTCTATGAAAAGTAATCACAGGAATCAAGAAAACAAGGAAGTTCAGAGTGTGTTTCATTTTTGTCTTATGGGACAGAAACATCAGTGAGTGAATGTGTGAGGAAACCCTAGTCCCATAAAAGTAGTCAGAAGTCTCAAATTTGGAGTTAGACTAGTAGGTGCCTTAAAGTTAAGAGGTAAGTGCTGGGGCTCATGTGAGATGGAGGGAAACTGGGAAAGTTAAAAGGCAGCCGTGAAAAGCAGCAAATGGGGATGAAGCATGAATGTCACACTAGTAACTTTAGAGAAAGGAAAACAGTTTTCTGGACAATCTTCTTCCGTGAGAGATCCGACACACACATTAAGGAACATGCCTCTGGAAAATTAGTTGGACATTAGATCAAAAAATAGCACCTCTTGCAATTCCTTGGTGCAGAACTAATAAAGAAGACCTTTTTTAATATCTCCAACTTCTCAATGCAATTCCATTACTTGCTCGTAGTCATTTATTTGTTTATTCAGAATTATTCATCAGTTCACTCAGTATCAGTTGCTGTCTTGATCTGATCCTCATGCTGTGTCGTTCTCCATGAGTCAAGTATATAATAGTAGTTGAGCATCACTGAAATGCTTGTGTAATTCTGCATTTCCTTTCTGATGCTTGCAGTATAATCACACTGGTTTATTTTTCCTCCGCTTAATGAGGATGCATACTCTAGAGATCAGGTATTTAATCCAGACAATGTGAGAGCCATTTGGCTTTGTCTTCAAGTTCTCTCCACAAAATGTATTTTTCTTTTAAATTGTAAGATGCATTGGCTGAGAAACAAACTGGCAGTGGAGTAAGAGTGGGATGGCTTTAGTTACAGCAAAAATAGTAGAAAAGCATTCATGGAAAAATGATAGCTAAGAAATGCCCCCCTAATTGACAAGCCACTCTTCCTATTTAAGTTTCACATGAATCTTATGGAAAAGAGATCAGAGCTGAATGGATTTTCTGTCACCCCCTGAATCCCAATTTTAAGATTTCAATATTGTTTGTGTTTCCATTGAAATAATAGTCATTTTGTCATAGTGAAAGTGAAAATCTGGTCTATTTATCTGAGATTCTGCCATTGTCCAATCTCTTTGACACCAGTCTGTCTGTGCTGTATCATCATCCTGAAGGGGATATGCGAGCTCAAGGGCAAAACAGAGGCCTTTAGGAATCTTTTCTGATCAAGGTGTATCATGTTCCACGTTGGTCGGTGGGTAGTGTCTTTAACTATTACTGTGTTTCAGTCTCTGCCCTATCTGCCTTCTAGATCTCCAAATTTCCTACCTAGGGAATGATTTATAGAAGGTGCAAAATCTCTAAGGCACAGAGGTCCTAATTCATTAGCATGTTTATTCCCTGGAATATGGAAGAAGCTCAGTTTTGTGGGCTGGAGCAGAGCAGAGTTTGCACATGCATTTCCTGTAGCCTAAAGCAGTGCCAGTGCAGAGGTCTCATCTCTTCTAGCTTATCATTTTATCTCTGGTACAGTTAAAAAGAAGTTTTGACAATGAATGCCATGTCAGCTGCATTTTAGAGATATTTTCCATTCTAATTTCAACTCTTAAAGCGTGTTATCAGCTCCTTTAATTAATCTCTTCTTCATTTTACAGGTCTACTCTGTCAAGATGTTGCAATGCCCCCGCCTTTATGTTCACTACCCAGAAAAATACTCCCTTGGGGACTAAACTGAAGTATGAAGTGGATACTAGTGGAATCTTCCATATCAACCAAGAAATCTTCAAAATGTTTCCAAAGGTGCTTCATACTTGTATCTATTTGCAGAATCAGTTTTATTCTATTTGCTGTATTAGATAAAGTCTCATAGCTGAGCATTTAGCACTTTACTTTTTCACATTTCTGCAAGAATCATTGCTTATACTATGAATATGTTTATGTCCCATGTGATATTCCAGTTGATTATCCGACTTTCTAACAGTCATCTGCTCTAATACAACCTAGTATGTGTTTCTCTGGAGAATATTATTGACCAAACAACAAAGTGGCTAATGAAATAATATAAGAAATGTGGTTAAAATAGCATTTACTGTCCAGTGCCTTACTGACTAGCAAAGGTCTCACCTACATACGTGAAGTTGAACATTTAGGGTAGGTTTGCCCTTTTTGGTATGACCAAAACCATTGGTCATTGGCCATACCAATGCTTGTGAATAATCCATATTCACAATCACTGTTTATTTTTATCTTTATTTCTCTTTGCAGCAGCTTCTCCATGAACAGACTGCAGAAATTTAAATATATTTAACTTAAAGGTTACATTTTTAGAAATAATCCTTGACCTGTTGGCCACTGAAAGTGTAAATGTTACAAGCATTGGGCAATTCCTATTACACACTGTGATTTATGTGCAGAAATAGGCTTATATAGCTACTGATTTACGAGGCACACTTTCTAAATTTAAAATGGCATATTTGGAGCTGAAAATCATCCCTTTCCCTTTAAAGTCAGGAAAATATCCAAGTTATTTACAAAGATTTCTGTTACTAACAGAGTCTCCCAGCTTTTAATGTGATGCCTTCTGAGCACAATGGAGAGGCAGGGCAGTGCTGGTATCTAAATGTGCACGTGGAGCAGAGCGAGGGAAAGGCTCAGATCCAGAAAAGTACTTTGGTGTCTGGTGACATGCAAAGCGTGACTACATTTAAGTCCATTTGTGCTAGAGTTTTGTAGTAAGGAACCACTGGATAAAGCACAGTCAGGTTTAGAAGCCTCTCTGCTGCTTTTCTCCAGCAGCCGTAATTTCAGGCCCTCTTGCCTGAAGTCTTGTCAGTGCTATGGAAGGATTCTGGGAAAAATCACCTAGAAATGTCATGCCACGATTGCATCTCCCTGCAATATGAAATTATTCATAAAATATGCATGTACCAAAGGCAGTGCTCTCGTGCTTATGTAAGTGCGTCTCTACATATTCATAAGATGCAGCTCAGCTCAGTTTTGTGTCATAACCCTCTCACTCTAATGGCCCAGTTCGTTCTCAGGGATGTGATTATAGCTCTCTCTGGCTTCGTCAGCAGCTGCACACATGTGTTGAGGGCAGAAATTTGCCCTACAGATTACAGGAGGATTCATCCTCCTTGAGCCTGAAAAGGTGCCTGACCAAAGGCTCTAGGCACTGCACAAGTGATAATTAATAATCATTAATGGCTTTAGCACAATCTATGAGGACTCTGTCTGGCTTAGAGAGACCTTTGGGTTCTGCAAGCCGCTCGTGGACTGTGTTCAGGCTTCTCAGAAGCAGGACATCAGCCTGAGAACTGAGCAACTTGCAGGCCGCTCAGAAAGCTACATTTGGGGTGCACTGATTTTATGGCTTATGCCCCCATGTGGAAGTCTGAAGGGAAAGCAAGCCTCTAAACCAGCTTCTGTTAATAAATCTGGGCGGAAACAGGTCATTGCTTTTTCCTTGTGAATTAGTTGCCCATAGCATCTCTAACTGCAAAGAAAATGAGCTTATCAGTTCATGTATACCATGGGAGTACTGCATGCCAGAATGAGCGTCAGCTTCCTATATTGCAATATATTTCCTATTTCCTAGCAATATTTCCTAATTATATTTTCTGTATTTCCTAATAACATTTCCTATTGCAAATGCAGGGTTTTTCTCCAAGATGCAGTTGCACACAAGAAAAAAAGTAGAAATAAAGTAAAAGGGAGGGGGAAAACAACTACTTGTTGCCTCTGTGTTTCAGGATATGCCGTACCACCGCTCCCAGTTCAAGAAGTGCGCGGTGGTTGGGAACGGAGGAATTCTGAAGAACAGCAGATGTGGCCGGGAGATTGACAGCGCAGACTTCGTGTTTCGGTAATTACTGTAGCACCGTTTCTTTCGGCTATTTTAATCACGAATAAAGGATTGCAAAGCTGTTCTCTCTCACATGGAAATATGGGATTTGACCAAATGGATTGTCTGCTTCTTGTGCAAAATGCAGTGTTTCAAAAAAAAAAAAAAAAAAAAAAAAGGCACCCCACGATGGTATATGTTTTTAAAAATGGTGCTTTGGAGGCTTATTTATCCCTAGCTCCACTTGGTTAATCACTAACTTTGCAAAGTTTAATATCTTTATTCAGTCTTTCCTGGTATTCGGGTTGTGGATTTATCATTCCATGGACATTAGCCCAGAAGCAGCACCATGTGAACATGGCTGTATTTTCCCAGGGACTTTTTCTCCTCTTTTATGTGGCACACAGCTCGGCCAGAACTTAATAACTTGGTCTGGTGCAACACATATGCCTTGGACCTGTATTTCTGAAACTGTCCTGTCACTTTGGTTGCACAGCACAAGCTACAGATTATTTACTAAATCAAGTTCAGCACCATCCGGCTGCAGAAGCCCAAGACATGGATCAAAAAAGAGCTCAAAGTTTGAAGATGGTGTCTGTACGTTATACTTTTCCTGTCCAGTAAGCTCAGCTCAGCACTGCCACTCAGTCCTGTAGATTCCAGGGTATTGAGGGATACCTAAGTACTTTTGAAGGCTCAGTGGCTTTGTGCAGCTCTTCCCACCATACCTGGTGTCTTCCAGGTTTTGTGTTGTGTGGGATATATCCAGCTTGTGTCACCAAGCTGGATGGAGTTTTATCATCCTTATAGAATTTTATCATCTTTAATATACAAAGGAAAGATGTTGTTGTTATTTAATTGCGTGTCTAATTCTTCTCTGAAACCTGTTATGCTCTTTGCCTGGGTCATGGTGTATGACAGCTAACTCACAGGTTTGTGATGTTTTTTATAAAAAATGAAAAACCTTTCTCTCTCTCTTCATCCATTTTCTGATATTAGGTACATTGCTGTAAGTCTAGAATAAGTGTATATAGATCAATGAATTTCTCTGATTTCATACTAGCAAAATAGGTCAGATTTTGGCTTATCACCTTAGTAATTTAATTTGGCGTCAAATGAGAAATATTTTATAGGTCTTACCTTCACTATTAATATTTTCAGAGCCCTTGTGTTTGCCTCTAGGGCCATCTTTATATAAAGCTAGTGTCCTAATTTTAATCTGTAGCATAGTCCAGAAAATATAATTTACTTCAGTTTAAAAGCCTAGTATAAACTATATACATTAAATAATTACAGTAGGTTCATTTCTGCTATGCTGAATCATAACTGTTAGTGTGGTAGAAATGAAGGGTACATTTTGACACACTATGACAAACTGTTGGAAAGCACCGTCTTAGCTGCCAACAAAATGACCCTTTAAAATAGTTTAAAAACAGTCCGTGGAGCACAACTAAATTCATGGACACTTTCAGGATGCTTATGTAAGCCTTTTAATATTGGCAGGAAGCTTGTGGTTAGTAGGATAGAACCGAGATTTTTCCTGTAAAACAATTTGGGAGAGCAATTAATTACACTACAGTAGACTATATAAAATGCATACACATAAATATAATTGCCTAGTTGTTATTGTCTATCTCCATCTACTGGCCAGAGTGGAAATTTATGATGAAACATTGGGTACAATCGGAGGAAAAACTACCATCATGCATGTAAAAATCTTGTGTTTTTCTTTTTGTTGTTGATTTTAATCCTAAACAAAAATACAGCTTATGCAGATGGTATAATGTTTACAGTAAATTATAATTTTCAGTGAATTTACCCTTCTTAATTCTGTCATGAGTGTTTAGTCACTATTGGTGCTGAGTATTTGAAAACTTTTTTGAATGAATCCAGTGCTTAGTGGTAGGTGTAACTGAGGACCTTGAAAGGCCATTGAATGAACTAGCAGAGAAAAGTGCTGGAAATAGCTTTGTCCTTGAGAAGGACAAATGATTAAAAAAAAAAGAACCTCTGATCTAATAGAGAGAGACTCTTTGGGAGCTCCTGTGTGAAGTGATGTGAATCTCCTGAGTCCAAGAAGATGTTGAAGGACTTTTATGCCTTCATCCGCTCCCTGCACTCTCGTCCTCTTCTTGATAGAGGAATTGTACTCTATGGGCTGGGAGCCAAACTTTAGTATTTTGAAAGCACTGAGTATCACTTAAGTGTCTTTATGGGTCTCAAGAGTTATAGATGAGAAGTATTGAGGTGTTTGGCAATTAAGCAAGGCAGTATTTTGAGATGTGCAATTCAGATGTCTAAGCAGTGATGGCTTTTAGAAGCACTTCTAAAGACTTTGGAAATTTCAGCTGAAATCTAACACTAGCCATTCCTCGTTCTTCTGCTTATGGTACATGCTGAATATTTTTTTTTAAATCCATATTTCTCTTGGAAGTGGAGCCTGGGTGATAGATTTGTGTGTGTTTTAGTGTGTTTCGATAACTTCAGCATTGCTTCGGGGATGCTCTAGATGTTGTAGGATGATGCAGTTGGGCCAGAGGGTGAGTGGAGGCTGGGCAAGGTCAGGTTGATTGTCCTTGGAGTTTCTTCCCAACTTTTCCAGTACTAAATTGCCCAATTAAGTAGTTGAATTGCTCTTAGGGAAGCAAAATGAGTGAATATTGGCTATGTCTGCAGAAGGGGTCAGCTTTGACTGACTCAGGGAACAGCAATGGTCTTCTCACAGTCCCTAAGAATGTGTTATTGTAAATATGTAGTTTGGGCATCATGTGTTTTGCTATAATTACAAATCTGCAAACTGTTTCTAACATGGAAAAATATGCTTAAATCAAATATACAGTCCTGAAAAGGTGCAAGGAATTGTCTAACTTTCTTAATTCTTTTCTTTATAGGTGCAATTTGCCCCCTATATCTGAGAAATACATTACAGACGTGGGGGTGAAGACGGATGTCGTGACTGTCAATCCCAGTATAATTACTGAAAGGTCATTTCTCTCAGTTTCTTGTGTTTTCACCTCCTATCACTTTTCCAAATCTGCCTTTCACTAAATTCTGACTCTTACAGAGAAGTATTTTTTTTTAATTCTGCTCAAAACTGGCACTGTAAATCATACATTTTTTTTTTCTGAATTGAAATTATTCAGTACAAGAAATCAATAACAATCTATAGAAATGCCTTAAATGCTGTATATTGATAACAGAAGTGGGAAGCTGATGAGCCACAGCAGTCACACCAGCTGAGCCATCCTTCCCCTGGAAGTCCTATGTGTGCCTATGTGTATCCCATGCCAACCACTTGGATGCAGTAGCTTGAGAGGAAACTGGATGCCATCTCTGCTTTTAAAAATGTCATTTCACTTTTGTAGCTAGGATTGGCAGAATGATTTTCATTTAAAAATCTGTAATACCTGAATACCATGGAGTTTTTGGATGTTTACAAGACTTGGAGGCCCCAGGCTGTTCCCGGCTTGTTTTTTTTTAATTCTGCAGTTGGACATGTTACAGGTTTAGCTCAGCTTTGTTGTTTGCTGCTTTTTATACAGTCCTGCACTGTGAAGTGCACAATAAAACTGGTTATCCTTGGAAAAATTGCATTCTTTTGATAATTAAATAAGAGATATAGAAGGACCAGAAATGTCTAGAAGGTTTGTCCAGCGTTCAGTGAATATGCTACAAAAGGAGGGGAGAAGATATTTTTCTCCTCCTTCATTTTTGTCCTACATTTCATGCTGATGCTTTCTTTTAGGTACTTTCCAATCTAAGTATATTCCTGTTATTAGCTGAAAGGTAATTTCAGTTGCCTCTGCACCAGAAGCGTTCCTGCCCAAATCCAATCCAAGTTTCTTGTCTGCTGGGTCAAAAGTGAAGTCACTGCTGGCCTGACCCTCCCGTTCATCCTTTTCCTTTAGATTCCATAAGCTGGAGAAGTGGAGGAAACCCTTCTACGACGTGCTCCAGGTCTACGAAAACGCTTCCGTGCTGCTGCCGGCTTTCTACAACACCCGCAACACGGACGTCTCGATCCGGGTCAAGTACGTCCTGGATGATTTTGAATCCCAGCAAGCCGTTTACTACTTCCATCCCCAGTATCTCATCAACGTCTCGCGCTACTGGCTCGGTCTCGGCGTGCGGGCCAAGCGCATTAGCACCGGCCTCATCCTGGTGACTGCTGCTCTGGAGCTCTGCGAAGAGGTCCACCTTTTCGGCTTCTGGGCCTTCCCTATGAACCCCTCAGGGATTTTTATAACTCACCACTACTATGACAACGTCAAACCTCGCCCGGGTTTTCACGCGATGCCCTCAGAAATCTTCAACTTTCTCCACATGCACAGCAAGGGGATCCTACGGGTTCACACGGGAACCTGTAGCTGCTGTTGACAAGGACAATTCTTCCTCTGGCACAAAAGTGCAAAGGGAACTCAATGCCTGTGTACGGTGTAAGAGGTTTTATTACACCCTGAAATTATGCAATAATCATTTGATATAAATTTCCTGAAGGCATTGCATCCCATAGGATCTAGGATACCAGCATCTTTCCTGCTAGCTGAGTAGGGTCCGTAACAGTGTGGGTAAAGCCTAAAACTCCTCTGTCCCAGGATATGCACTGCCCTGGAAAGCAAGTCAGATAAGAAGCACATTTCCAATAGGTTTAGTGTGATACAGAGCACATTAATATATCTATCCATTCACTTTGAGGAAAAAGCACCAAATTTTGGGGAAGAATCAGTAGTGGAGATTGTTAGCATAGACTGACTTTACATAAGTTTCTGACTGAATGCCTTGAGCATTGCTAGATTTTATTGAAAGTACTGTTCTCTGGCATTTGATTTTATTGAAAATATTCTTTAGCATTGCAGTTCTAATGACAAGTGTATAACTCGAGGTCTTTATTCTGTAATTTCACCAAAATAATGGTGAAAATTTGCGTTTAGATGTTATAGAAGTAAATCGATCACAATGAAATTATTCAGCAAAGGTAGGAAAGAATGTTATACTCTCATCCCGGCAAAAGACAACTGTGTGGATCACAGTGTGCAGTTGTTTTAGTGCTTCTTCTTTTTGATTCCTTCCAGTGTCTCATAGCTCTGGTCTCCTTTGCTGATGCTGTTTCCTTTCTTATAGTCTGTAGTACTTTTCTTCTAGCTGACACACAAGTAATGTGTGTGCTTTCTCCTGCAGCGATGGTCTTAGCTTCAGATGGGAGTCCCTGCTGTAGAATTGTGCTCCTTCTGCCTCTGCAAAACTTGCTCAGGCTCCATAGCAAGGAGACTGCTCTAGTTATATTTTCTGAGCTGATTTTTTGTTCAGCTGGCACAGCATAACGTAGTAAAAGCTTTTCCTCTTTGTTTTTTTATAGAAGATTTTATAAGAGTATCTGAATGTCGATTGACTAGTTTGTCGATTGCAGGCCTCGTGAAATATTTTTGGGCATCCATGATAAACACTTGCAGGAAATGAAGTTAGAAGAGAGTGAATATATTTTGTGGTTTGGATTGTGATGCATGTTTTAAAATATGCATCTCAAGACCTCAGATGTCTTAATGTGGCTTTTGTTTGTGTTGAGAATGTTATTATGGCAGGACAATAAAAGGGCTGGTATTTTCTTTAGAAAGCAACTACCATGACTATCAGTTATGCCAGGCTTCACTTTTTTTCACCTGATTCAGTTAAAATGGCAAAATCGTGATGGACAAAAGATACCACATATTGCTGCAGTTTATTTTGGCTGCTGAAACACAGCCTGGTAGTCTGCTGGTCTGTGCCCTTTTGTACTGGTATGACCACATGCACGAGGATGAGGTTTGCTATTTGAGCTGGGCTAACATACAAAAATGAGTGGAGTTTTCTAGTGTAAGTTCATAGACTAAAGCACTTGGGCTCTGCCAAGTGCCTTGTCTTGACTTTCTTAGATTATAAAATCTTTGATGAAGGATCCGGAGTATCAAGTGCTGGTGCAGACACTTTTCCATCTCAGGAGAGGGTTTAAATCCAAGTCAGGGCTTAGGCTTTCATTTTATAATGCATGAATGCACCAGACTTCTTTAAAAGCCCCAGTGCTTTGCTGACAACCGTGAAAGTAGCTCAAAACTCACAGATAAAGTGATTAAAAAGGGAGTGAAACACCATGGTCACCACGGACAGTAGTGGCCTGAATAGCACGAGAAGGGTATTTCTCCAGCTTTGCATTAGACTCCGGATTAATTTAAAAGCAACCCATGTCCTTGATAAAAGTGTCAGCAGTGGGAAGTACCAGCCAGACCAGCACAGGAGGGACCTGTGCTCAAGCTTTTCCTATTCGTGTCGTCGTGTTTTTCGTCTTGCGGTCGTACCGTGTGTTAGTGACTCTCGCGCCGCGGCGCCCAGCTGTAAGATACCCAGCACACTAAGGATGAACCTGCAGATGAAATGGTTTCCGTGGTTTAATATGCAAAAGAAGTCTCCGTCTGTGCTGTGTTTTGTGAGTTAATGTGCAAAGGGCTTTGATAATGAAGTGCTGTAACAGAAGTGCTATGTAGAGAGCAATGTCACCCAGTGGGTTGGCCGTTTTGCTGTGCATTAAGCTTTATAATAATGGGAATGATGCTGAAGCTCGTACCTAGAGCCCTTACTTCTTTTTTTATGCCTGAGTAAGGGTCTGGTAGTGACTTCAGCACTGCTTTGTTGCTGCTGCTTTGCTAAGGATACTTTCTTTGGTAAGGTTTTTTCTTCACTTTAATGATTGAGGTGAACAAAAGGAATGGAAAAGCGTCTGATATGTTGCAAGAGATACTTAAAAAAGATGGGTAAACACATGAAAAGCACCTACGTATTGCAACGAAATGGTGCAGATCCCTCTTTTAATTGCAAAAATCCTTTTGGACTTTTGGGGCAGGAAAAAAGGATAAGCAAAATTGTAACAGAGTCATAGACATTTCCTTTCCTTTGTTAGCTTCATACAAATGAATAATGTAACTTCTAGGCTACACTGTAATAAGTACAGTTTTACTTTAGATTTTGATTGGTTATAACTCTATAACTAATATATTTTTTTAATGATTTAAAAATATGTGTGCAGGATACTCACACATACACACCAAAGGCCAAAACCTGCACCATTTATTTGAAAAGAACTCCCATTCATGGAGATTTATTTGTGTAGGTACTGCGGAAACAGGTCCAGACATGTCTGTGAAGATGTATATAGGTGTATAGTTAGATATAGGAAGCAATTTGCAAGCCAGAAAGCTCTTCAAAGAAATATATATAACTCTTTAAAAGGCATGCATTTTGCAACATGTTTTCTTTCTTGTTCTTGACATTGCTCAAAAAAATGATAGAAGAAAAGCTACGGCTTTTTTGTTGGAAATGCCATGAGTGTAAGCATATATATATATTTTGGGCCGCTTTACCTGGCACTGGCTCTGTAAAATCAAATTCCTGCTGCCCTGCGGCGCCTTCAGTGAAGCACCATGGAAATGGCATCATTGCAGCTTGCAGGAGCCAGCAAAAAAACAGCAAAAACCAGGGGGAGGTTTCAGTTATGCAGTGTTTGCTTAGCTTTCCCATAGGAGAGCCTGGGGGCCCCAGAGAAACCCCTACTGCAAAAACCCCTCCAAGAATAAAGGCTGTCAGCTCTCTGCTATCGCTGCCTGGGCTTGGGCTAATCCTGTCCCTTCTGCTGAGAATGTGAAATCTGAGTCAGGGAGAGGGAAAATTATAATATAAGGGTTAATCACTCCTGGTGTTGTTGTGGGTTAATGGCTCGCTGCTGGCATTAGTGAGGAGACTGTCTTAAGAAGTTCCTGAGAGCTGCATACGCTGGTAATGCAAATTGAGAAAGACACAGCCAGGACTGCTGCTCCGTTACTGCCATTCCATCGGAGGAGCTTTATGGATCTGCCAGTGCTCTTATCAAAGGGAGAGATGTATTTAGCTGAAATCATGTAGCATCTTGCTCCTCGTCTATGGAATCCGGCTCCGCTGTTGGCCAGAAGGCATTGACAGCAATATTTTAATATTTTAGGGTCCTATCGGTGTTGAGACAATGTTGAGACATGGAGCAGGAGGGAACTTCTCCTTTTGATCTGCTGAGGCCTGGGGCTTGCCACCAGGGCTCTGATTTTACAGAGCACAAGCTCAGGTAGTGAAAACGGAGAGCCCTGAACGGATCCCGTTCCCCTCTCTGGTCTGCAGCTGAGCGTGCAGAAACCCTCGGAGCTTTTACATGTGTTTTAGGAAGGAAACGTTGCAAAATTCAGCAGTCCTTCCTGGCAGAACTCCCTGGAAAATTCTGGAGAGAGCTGATGCCCTGGGATGAAAGCCCAGTGCTCACCTGGGGTCAGTGCTTATGCTTATTGTTTTTTTTCCAAAATCCAGTGAAGACCATTAAAGCTTGGTACCTTCAGAGGAAGCCTCCACAACCGGGCCCTGACCTTGGGCAGGAAGAGCAGCCTCCTGTTTCTTATTTACTCGTTTCCAAATATATTTTTAATATACTGTAGATATGGTGCAGTAGCAATACTGTGTTTTTAATGGTCCGTGTAACCAACAAACTTATCTGGAAGCAGAAATGTTGTGACTGTCGCTCTCCCTTCCAGATTTCTGCACTTTCATCTTTTCAGAAGCCATCTATGCAAAGCATTTTGTTGTGGCAGTGTAAGTTGCCGTTGCAAATCACGGGCGCTACGGACCCTGATGAACCCCCTGTTCCTGGCTGTGTATCTGTGTGAATCATGTGCCTCGAGGTGTTTTCCTGCTTGCTTTAAAATACCCATATGGAATTCATCAGTGACGTGAATGTTTTCAAGACAGGATTCCGCCCCTTCCCTTGGAAGCCAGCAAAACTTTTGCAATTGGCTTCAATAGGAAAAATATTGAGTTCCGTGCTTGTACTGATACCCCATATTGGTACTAGTACCAATAACTCATATTTCTGAAAGACCCTCCCAGACTATTATCATTTTATGTCTTGCCTAAGTGGGTGAGGCTGCTGGGCTTCGCTGTGTTGTCTGCATGGTGTTCAAAATGGACAAGCAATTGTACTTAAGTGCTTTTTTAAATGACCTTGAGGGAAATCCAAGCGTTTGGGATGTGCTAGAATGAAGGATCCGGCATCTCGAATGCTTCCTGCAGCCCCCAGTGTTTGAGGAAAGTCAGAAATAAGGATGAGGCCTTAGTGGGAAGCTTAAAAAGGGAAAAACTGCCTCAGTTGAGCAAGCGTTGAAAGTTGTAAATAGTGCTAATGACACATCTGACTTTCTCTATAGAAGCCATAAACGTTCTTGGTGTTTGAACCTTGGAGAAGTTGTACAATTTTAACTACACCAATCACTGCAAAATGCGTTAGTGTGTAGAACGGTAGCAAACCCAGCAAAATCAGATCCTGTGCCGGCTAGATCTTAAATTGCCTGTTGTAGTTGAAACTGTCTGCATCGAGATGGACCAAGACACTGAAGGATGCTCCACGCAGCTTATGAAGGCCATCATTATAACTTGCTTTAGTGGTTAGGAGCAAACAGAATTAAATTAATCCCTATTTGTTCTACCACTTGGTGTTGCCAAAGTGATACCTGCTTATTCATGTGTGACATTAGAGCCTGTCTCTTTACCAATGGGGATAAATCCTTTGTACCTGCTCTATCTAGGACAGGATGTGGTGATTTTTGCTTCATTTTTTAGGTCGTCCTTATTTTAAACTATGAGGTCTCTGTTGAGACATCCACGTTCAGCCTGTGTAACTTGTACTATGTTCAGCAGATATTTCCTGCTGAGTATATCTCTCATTTTCACTGGAAAGAATACAAATCTTCAGCTTGCAAATAGTGAAGCAAAGTGATGGGTCTTTGTGCTAGTGGAACCTGAATTATTGCAAAAATAAAGTTTGTTTCCTTTTTGTTATTTCTGTATGGTGATTATGGTGATGGTGGAGAAATCCAAGCAGAGTCACTCTAGTTTCGTGCTGCTGTTAATGCCACCTTGTCCATTGATTCACCTTTCTTTTTTATCTCTTCCACTCTGTAATTTTTGCTTAGTGTTTCCGTAGCTGTACTATGGTTGTATTAGAAAGCCTAACAATTGATGTAAGCCATAACTAAAACAGTAATCAGGGTATTTCCTTTTCTTTGTCCGTGTCAGTGTGTTTGAAAGATGATTTGATTCCATTGAATAAACCACTCAAAACAGTTTTATTTGAAGGGCAAGCTCTGAGCCAACTTTTGTGCCTCCAGACTTACTTTGTATCTCGTGCTCTTCTGGGTCTCTGCAGAGAGAGACCTTGAAGCTCTCTTTTCTGATGGAAATTGGGCCACGTAACTAGAAACTGCCACTGTGGAGCTCTGCCATCAGCTGAGAATTCAGTATTTTGATCATCAGGCCTTGCGTGTTAGATCCTGGCTTGTAGGCTACACTACATACCCACAAAAAAAGGTAATTTATTGTGAGACCGAACAATCTGCACCCAGAGAGCCTTTGCAATCCGCATGTTTTGCCTGACTCTGCATTCCTGATCGCTCTGTCCTTTAGTGTCCGGACCCTTTGCATGAAGTAACAACTAACATCATTGCTGTGTGTGAAAGTGCCGTTTTCCTCACCTCCCTCTTGTTCCAGTTCATTTTCCCGCATGGGATTAACTCCTGGCCCTTGTCCTTGTGGGAAGGAAGGTTTTTCAGGCTGTCGCAGCTGCCTGTTGCAGTTGTGTGAAGAAGTGGGGCATTTTGCATTATCCTTCGAAATTAGCACAAGCTTTAAATGGGCTCACTCTGAACTATAACTCGTGTATTACCATCCTGGAAAGCTTGATCTCACTGGTTAAAGCGTAGGCTGGTTTGCAGGTTGGATACCTTGGAGGAATAATGCAGAGTAAATTCATCTTGCTTGTTTCTGATTTATTTTATCTTGCTGCTGTGTAAGAAGCTTACACTTCCATCAATATTCTCAGTGACAGGGGAGTTAAATATAAAAGCATTTGTGGGAATACAGAATAGCAGGTGGAACAAACATAATTTTTTTTTCTGAAATTGGATATTTTCCTGTGGATTTCTCTTGTTCCGGATTACAAACCGAAAGAGAAATAGGTGATAGAAATAATATGCTTTTGCTATTAACAGGCTGTGCTGCTATAAGGAACATGTAAATGGCTTTGAAGATGCAGCACTGCGGTGAATGCTGCAGGAATCAGCTCTCATTCTTGCTGACATTACAGCTGATGGATGTGCTTCCTTCCTACAGCTGCTTGTGATTATTGTTAGTGATTATTCAATCAAGAAGAGGAAACATGTGGAGAGGGAGAAATGAATAGACAAATTTACACTGTATGGTATAATTGCGGTCTATCACGTTACAAATTGCTCAGCTAAGCAAGCAATCAAGAAGTGGTTCATTTCCTTAGGTTTGCTGCATCCATCATTTTCCATAGTGGCGCTTGCAGCCCTGGCTTTGAAGAAGTGTAAATAAGGGGCCATGGTGTCTTGGATATGTGTGTATATATATCTATCTATATATGTGTGTGTGTGTCTTTTTTGTGGTTTTCCTAGCCAGCTCAAGAGCTGTGATGAGTAGTAGCAACCAGAAATTATTACTGGGCACCCATGTGCTGGCAGTCAGGTAACTTCTGTCATTTAGGTGGATCCAGCTGCTTTTCTTCCACACCTAGAAACTCTTGAGTTAACAGGTTGAGGCCTTAGAGGGGAGTTGGGAGAACTTGTCTGGCCAGGCAGCTTGGGCCCTGATGTCCTTGTCAGCACAGAGTGTCTTCTGCCCCTGACGAGATGCACAT
>JAUBNY010001030.1:1875128-1889746 GCA_032275445.1 Crypturellus soui
AGGAAAGTTGCAGTCATCTATAAAAACACGAACCTCTCCTCAGGCAGCGCGGATCTCAGGACCAACTGTAAGAGGTCTGCCGCCGGCTGGCTAATAAAGCTTGCTTTTAAACCACCAGGTTGAGCATGCGGGTGATTACTGGGATTACGGACTAACAATGGATTCTGTCAAACAAATCTGATCTACACCTTGAGAAGATGCTTCTGCCATTCTGCATACTGATTTTAACTTACACTTTTTTTTTTCTTTTCTTCCCTTGTACAGTTATGCGTAAACCCTGTGAGCAGATTTGCTCAAAGCACAGTTAGTCTTTTTTTTTTCCTCTCCTCTTTGTTATCATCACCCCTGATATTTCATATCCCTCATATGAAACATTGTTGGTTTCATATTTCTTTAAAGCACTCATTCTGTCTGGAACAGGTCACAGCTGACTGCCTCTGGCACTTAAATGCCCAAGTGCTGGCTGGTGCCCTCAGGCTTCCCTCCTTGCTGCCCAAGGTGGTACATCTGGGACTGCAGGAAGAATGTTTTCTTTCCCAGTAGGGTCAATTAAATAATCTGCAATCAGCAGCTGAAGAAGAAACGGTCTGGGAATTGTTTTTTGGAGGGGTCTTCAATCTCATCTAAAGCTCCCTTTATCTCTGTAAAGAAAAAGTGGTTATAATGCACAGATAAGATGTCCTGATGTTGAGGTTAGAGGCATGCAGTGAAATGCTGTAAATAGCTTCCATTTATCTTGAGCCTGAAGCCAATGTTTTAGATCCATGTAGAAAAAAATAAACAAGCATCATGTTAGCTGAGGGATTCTGCTTGTTCCTCACTGTCTCATCCTGTTATCATCTGCAAGAGAAAACACATGTAATTAAAAGTGAGTGTTGTTCCGTAACACAGGTGAAGGATATCTGTAAGAACATGTGTAAATTAGATCAAAGATGGGCAAAGTACCCTATTAATTCATCTCTTACAGCTTCACCCACAGAAGAACTGAATTAAGTTAATAAACAGGAATTAAAAAGATAGAACATGTTTTGGTAACTTTTGTTTAAATTCATATGGATGTTGGGGACATTGGCTGTTGCTGGACTGTGAAAAAAGAGGTTTATTGCTTAATAACTTAAATGAAAAAGTGTGGAGCAGTAAAATTTTGAAGATCTGGCCCTGGTGATCAGGGCAGAACTGTGCTGAAAACCCTGTCCATAAATCTGAAATGGGGTGAGGAGCCTTTTGTGCGTTTACTGCTTTATTTCTCTCTCTCTATTTGCATGTGAAATGGTGTGTTTGTTAGTAAATCTTACGAGCCTCTGACAAATGACCAAGAAGATTTATGTTTTCACAAGCCCTTTATTAACCATATAGTTGAATTATTCTGCTTTGTGGCTCCTCATGAAAAGATATATGCTATTTAAATAGCAGCATGATTTGTTCCTTGTGTATTGGAGCCAAACTGTTGAATTTGTGAACAAGACTTTATATATATATATATATTTAAATAGCTCTAATGTCACTGCTGACATCCCTAATATAGGTTTAGACCCTGAGATCTGATGCACCAGTGGGCTGCAGAAGCATGGACTTCCCTGGGAATAGCCCTGCCTAACATGGCTCCTGGGTTAGCTGGGAAGGAGAAATCCAGTAGAACCAAAGACTTGCTATGCAGGAAAGATGATGCCCCAGTTCAGCTGATTAACACCATCATCATCATCCTGATAGAGTTGGAGAGCCCAGGAGCCACCTCCAGATGAACACTGCCATCCAGTGTGACAAGTCCCTGTGCTGTATGGGCAGCAGGGTCTTGGATGACCAGATCAAAATGTAGCTGTTTGCAACCTCAGATAGAAATGTCTGTGCAGATAAGTGGTAAAGTTGGATTGCTGCTCCTTAGTACTGCAAAACAACAGTTTTTAAAGTAGTTCTGCAAGCAAAAGATAGGCAAACATGATGGCTCTCGACACAGTGATGCTTTATTTCTGGATGGTCCATTCAGTATAAAACAGTAGAGGATGATTTGATTTCAGAGGAGGATAGGGAATCAGTGAAGCTCGGAAATAAAGATGGAAATGTATGGAAGCATTGAAGAGCAGAGGCTCAAGGTTTAGAACCAGAAGCATTTTATTTTTGTTGTTAACACATATATATTCCCCGAGCATGCACTGTCCATGTGTTGTCCGTGCGCTCCCTCCCCCTGCCTCCAGCCAATTCCTTGACTCTATTGCTATCTGGGTCCAATCCTGCTACTGGACAGAAGGTAACCAACCAGAGACCGGTGCGTCCAGCCTGTGTTTTAGGTTTCTCTATCTGCTAATCTGTTATTCAGCACATTCCTAACTTTCACAGTTTCCCACAGTTTTCCACAGAAATGGGCTGCTTTTCTGCCTCACTAATTTTACGGGCATTGACACCCCATTCACTACAATGGGATGGGAAGCTCTTGTGTAGCTGGGGATGGAGGTACTTGTGGACAAACAGCACAGAGGATACACGGGAGGAACTTACAGTGATGTGGTGCGTCCTGGGGAAAATTATTTGTATGCTTACAGCCCCTTGCAATTATTTCTGCAGGAAATAACTAGATCAACTATGATGGTGTGAAAGCAAATCCGTGGCCCAGACAGGTAATTGGGTATTAACTTCTCTTGGATTAGGTCTGGATCCTCAAAATTTAAGGAGATTTTCTGTTTTCATGTCAGCTTAGCAGAAAGTTTTATATTTATTTTGTGTTATCTGGGCAAATTCAGCTGCAATTATTTAACTTTTATCCCTTCCCAGGGAGATGTATATATCCTTACCCTCTTGTTTCTTGGCAACCTGTAATAATGTCTCTAATCCTCCTTGACAGAAGTTTTCTAAATGAAATAATTCTCTTTTAGCAAAAATTTTTGTTCATGATTTATTTCCATGACCCCCACTCCATCCTTGCATCAATGATTAAAGTAGTCTGAGTGAAGAGATGTAGGCCAAAAGTTGACTTTCTTTCAGTCCTTGTCTAAGCTAGTTTGCTGCAAAGCCTTAATTCTTCTTTGAGATAATGGCTCTTGGGAGAAGGAAGGGGAATTTGTGTGAGGTCAGCGATGCTACAAATGCTCAGATGCAATGCTCAGAATCAATATGAATAAGATCCCCCCAAAAGAGCAATGAACTTGCTGGATGACAGAACAGCCTTCAGCCACCACTGTGCTGCCTGCCAAAGGCAGAAGAATGAGCCAAGGAAATGGCTTGTAAATCTGGGTGGCTTTGGGCTACTTTCAAAGGCTCTAGAGACCAAGAGCTTCTTGTCTTCTTCCAGAGGGATCCTCCTGTGGTTTCTGGAGGGAATCACCATTTTCCTCATGTGCAAGTGTGCAAGCCGAGCTCATAAATATGATGCCAGGAGGTGGCTCTTGAAGTGGAGTATCATAGTCTGGGTGGGTTTTGTAGGCTGATAGGGTTTCTAGTCCATGGAAACCCTGCAGAAGAAGGCTTCCTTCAGGTCCTTCCCAACAACAGGTCTTTGGAGAGTTGCCTGTCACCTTGGAAATACCCCAGAATGGGGATGACCAATGTTTGCAAGAGTGACCAGGTGAAGAGAAAGCAGGCATTTATATAAAGCCTGAATAATGCAGCTTTGCTTTATTTTAAAAAGAAAAAATATATATCAGCAAATCTGCAGCTGTTCTCAACAACTTCCTGTGCTTAGAACAGAGTTAAGGGGCAAGGCTCTTCACCTGCAGTGTGATCAATGGCTGTTGAGTTGTGCTAACACCCAAATCCTCACAAAAGGATGCCAAATGCTTAGTGTGCCTCATTTCTAAGGTGCTCTTCAAAGAAATAACTGTTTTTACAGCAGAGGCAGCATTGTGCACTGGAAGAGGATGTTAGCATTGCCCTGGACTTTAGTCAAGGATTTAATAATGTTTTCTTATCTCTAGGATTTAAAGGATGAGAGAAGCTGTGCAGCTCTTGGTCCACTACTGGGTGCTAGCTGATGTGTAAAGTATTTGTAGGATTTTTGACCTTTTGCAGAAGTAAGTGACTGCTGAAGCAGGCCTGAGGGAAGACTCTGTGCTGCCAAGACAGATGGTGGCTGAGAAATCAGTAATGCCAGAGATGGGGAAGAGCAGCCCTCGAGCCTTCTACGGAGTATTTATTTTGTGAAATACCACGACAATGTCACCTGCTCACAAAGCGATTATTTTTGGAATGCTCCCTCTGAGCCTGTTTCCCTAGGCCTGGGGGACTGCATGCAACAAAAGATGCATGAAGGCAGGAAATACTGATATTATTTTCAGGGAGGATGCCTATTTTATTTTGCTGGCAGCTGAGATCTAGTGGAGAGGAGCAGGTATCTGGGACCGTTCCTGGCTCAGCTGCTGGGACCTACTTAGGATCTTGTCCACGCTCCTACCCTTGTCCTAGTGACCGGCATCTTGCTCGTGTGAACCAGGTCTTTGGGGAAAGGAGCATCCATCTAGATGTGGTTATGTGCAGAGGTTTCTCTAATGCTGATAATGCCAACAATATCTGAGAGTAAATCATCATTTAAAGTACAGGCAGGACTTTGGCTGTTATATAGAGATAAAACTTGAGCTGACGTGCCTTAATCATTGATCAGGACCTTAATTATTGCTACTATTCTGCTCTCTAATACCAGAACCTGACAAGCAGATCCTGACTTTTCTTACAGAGATATCACTCAGTTGAAGCTGGAGGATATACATTAGGGTCTGTCCATTTAACAGTCATTATATCGATTATGGGTCTGAACTCTGCAAACATTTACTCCAGCTCCAGTGACATTAGCTTCACCAGCAGCAGTAAATTTTCCTAGGGATCATGTAGTCTGCATAAAATATTACATCTATTTAGATTTAGCAGCCTGTGTGCATAGGTTTAAATAAAAATAAAAGTAGTGTTCTTTAACTATATAACATTAAATAAACAATGGTAGAAACATCTGCTAGTTTTGATTTTTAATTTACTGTATAATAGCTTACATCATAATAAATGGTGTGTGATCTGGCTGTAACTTTGAATTTGTCAGGAAGCTTGCAGCCAAATCACTGAAGTTAATGGTAGTTCTGCAATCAACTTTGCTATATGTCAAATCAGAGGAGCTATTATTGAATTTTAAAAGGCAGAATTACTGTGTTGTTTGTATTATATTTTAATGTTATTTTGGATAGCAGAAGTATTTTTCTCTCAGAGGTATGCATGAAATAGAGTTTCTGTTCCCAAATACGAAAACCAAACAAGGCTTTGGTGCAGTTGCTTGAATTTCAATTTCGAAGGGGTTAGATGTATCCAAAAGTAATTACAAATCTGTCTGAAATGAAAGAGTATATTTCCCATGTTGGATATATTGCTCTAGCGTGATCTTTTTTTGTTGAATTAGGGGAATTTTAATTGTACACTGTCATGTTACTCATTGTTCTCAAACTAAATCCCAGTGCCAAGATCTGCATTACGGATAAAACCAACAGTTATTAAACCTGACAATTAAAACAATAAAGTGCTGACACAGTTGAACTTGAAAAAATGTAAACATATTTGCATTTCTCCAGAGCTAGCAAATGGAAGGGAATTGACTTGTTGGATTTGGTTGTTTCTTGGCAGTCTCACTTCTACTCACCGCTGCAGCATGGGCTGCCAGTGCCCCTTGGGATGGGGTGAAATAATGGATGGGAATGTGTAATATCATTCTTATATATGTGTGTGTGTGTGTATATTTCTTTTTTTCACAAAGCCTTGCTTTGGGTTAAACAAAGCATGTTTAAAGAGTCCGTGCTCTAGACTGATTGTGCTCCTAGCTTCTTTCTATTTCTAAGCTTATATTAAAAAATCTTATTCCATAATGTACTAATGTGCTAAGGCTGCAGAGTATCCCACAGAGGTACAGCAAAAGGACTGCCCAAGTCCATGGTTGTGTTTTATTTATTTATTTTTAATGGAGATGATGGCATTTCATAAAACAGGATATTTCATAAAACAGTTGCCCCACTTGATCACAGCCTGGACAGGTTCTTTCTTGGCCCAGATAACTAACCCAGCCTCCCTGGGCATTTAATATTATACAATAGACTGAGGATTTAAAATAATGTTTGTAGCTCTTATTTAAACCAGCCTTTCATAGACTGCAATATGGGATGTTTTGGGGATTTTATTTGCTTGTGATTTCATGTGACAAACTTCTAGCTGTTGGTTTTTCCTCTTTGTGCTCTTCCTAATATTATGAACTTGTTCTAGGTGGCATGTGGTCCAGGGAAGTTTTCAGATCTACAGAACTGCTTGGTCCCAAGGCACTGTTGGGAGAGGAGTCCACATCCCTTGAGCAGTGCACGGCAGTAATAAGTGTAATGGACTCATCTGGATAATTATTACTTGCATAGCATCTCTGGTTTCTCTAGCCCATGCTTGACTTCCTCACCTCTCATATAATAAAGCAAAGAGGTTTCACCTTGTTGGCCACACTGGCTTTCAGCCTGTTACCTCTCCTGCCATTGTCCCCTCCAGCAATTTGATCACCTAGTTCCCTGGCTCACTACTTAACGAACACCATTAATTAAGGTGCCCTCCTAAAAGAGAACGTGTTGGTGTTCTTTATTCGGGGTAGAAGTGCTGTTGTTGGTGTGCACAGAGTGATTGCTCTGCTCAGTGTTCCTGGTGGGGTCCACCACTGTTGGTTCTCCTGGGATGTGTCTTGGGGGGATGCAGGAAGAGCTGAGGGATGCTGGATGAAACACAAGTAGCAAGCACCAGTTGATTTCTTCCTCCCTTTTCTCCTCCCTTTCCCTTCCGTGTCTCCAGACACCTGTGCCCAAAACTTGTACTGGCAAGGGCTGCAGTTAGTTGATGTTTCTGACCTCTTGATGTTTCCCATAGCCTGTGACATGGGAAACCTATTTTTGTGCATTTTAGCCTAATGCAGCTGCATGGTCCATTTGCTGTGTGCCCTGTCAGCATTCAAGTGAGATGGTAAGTTCAGGTGGAACAACCTGCTCACCCTGGTGCTCTCTAAACTTGCCCTTGCCTGGCCTGCACTGGGTACTAGGTGGAGAGCATCTGGCTGAGCTCCTAATACCCAACATCCTGCAGCAACCTAGGGTGCAGAGGGGCCTTAAAACCAACATCAATATTTCTGCTCATAAACCTAATCTGTGAAGCTGCTGCATTGGGCTCGCTGTGGAGCTCGAACCCAGATACTCTCCTGGTGCCCTCAGCATCCAGGTGCTTCTGCTTCATTCTTCACTTTGTGGTGTGCTTGAAGGATGGGGGAAGTATCCTTTGAAATCATTAAAGCTAATGTAAGTCACAGTCTCTTTCTTTAAAAGAAAATGCCTAGTTGTTAATTGTAGCTCACACCTTAATTAGGGCTAAATGCCCAGATGGAATAAACAGAAGTCACTTAAGTTGTCTAAAGCAGCTGGTAATTTGCTTCCTTATGTGCTGGATTGCACCTATGTCCAATGAAATCTGTAGCCTCTGCAAGGCTAATTTTCCCTTGCTCTCCAAAAAGACAGTTGGAGAAGCAAGTAAAAATGCAGCTAGTGCCTCTTATGTTTCCTCTTGCTGCAAAACTGCCTCAAAGATGATGACTTGGATTATGTTCTTCCCAAATCCATGCTGCTGAGCTCCTTTGGTCATCAAGGTTGGTGCTTTCTGTAAGCTTTGAGATGCCTCTGTTCATGCAAAAAGCGGTGGATAGAGTTGTTGAATATCTTGTATTTGCTGAGTATGTGTGGGCTCAGCATGATTTTTTAAAAATACATGGTAAGCCACAGTCACAGTTCAATCTATTTTTAATTGTTGCTAATTATTTTTTAGCTGAGCTTAAACCTTGTGAATTAAACTGATTTTTTAAATTATTTATATATATATATAAAGTCATGTCTTTCACCAGCATTACACCTTTGTTCTTGCAAGGGAGCTGTTTTATATCAGCACCAGGAAGACATTGTTTCTGTCTTGGCATATATATATATATATATATAATAGCTCATGCCTGTGAATAAGCTTTAGTGGGCTAGTGTGTGCATAACTACTAATGAACCTTGCCAGCTGTAGATATCTGGTGTAGACCCTGGAGTTTGGTAGGTACTCTCAAAATCTAAGGAAAGGTCAGTCCTATGGAAAAGCAGCATAGTAGAAAAGGACACCATGTTTTTTCCCTCTGTTCTTGAGAGACTTTGGTAAAAGTGTCTCAGTCTGTCTCTTTCTGAAGCTTGACTCCAACAGCGTTTGTGCGAAGAAGGGTGTCATCCTTATCGGTGCAAGGGTCCAAGCCCTCATGCTTTATCACTGCTTTTAAAGCTTTGCTCATGATCTTGCCTATGGCATGTTCTCCACACTGCTGATGGAGATCCTATAAGAGAAGATGGGTCTCTGGGTTTGCAAGGGGGTCCTGGAGGGCTCTGACACCACCAACGGTGGCTCCTCTCTGGGCAGCACCTCTAGCAGCTCCTTCTGCATTTTGCTCTAAAACCCTTTCCCTCGGCTAAGCCCCGTTTTGCCAGCAGAGGCCGTTATGTCCATGCGCTTGGAGGCAGCACACTCATGCACAAAAACTTTTTAGGGGGATGGATTGGACTCTCTGCCCCGATATCCCAAGCTGCTGCTTGCCAAGCTCATGGACCTATGGGATTGCAATGCAGGTGCACAAGTAGATTTTTTTTTTAATTGTTTCTGGGGAAAAGGAAATAAAGTGAGTACTGATCAGAGCTGGAAGAACAAGTGAAGCTCCTCATTGACACCATGAGATCTGGTTATCTGTAAGGACTGGTGCTATGACAGGAGTTGGTGGCTCCCACAGCACCTCCTCTCCCAGGGGTGGGAAATGAAGCAACTCCACTAACAACCCTTTTTCCTTTAGTGCTGGGCTACTAAATACACTAATTCTCTGAAGGAGATGTCTTGTATGTGTATGGGATGCTACACTGAGTATTTTCAAGCAAATTTCTGCTTTACTATATATTTAAATAAATAAATAAAATATCCTGCAGTATTTTGCTGTAATCTCAGTTCTGCATCAGAGTGGATGCCTGATACTTTGCTGCCAGGGAAGAGCCATGGGATGCAGCACACAATATTCTACTTGTGTTGTGGTCAGGGATGGATGAAGGTGGATGTTTTCTGCTGGGGGGTTGAGCTGTATTGACATGAGGAGAAGGGATTGATCCCATTCCAGACTTTGCTACTTGTGAGTGCAGAGCAGCCTGTGTCTAGAAAGGGCCTTTCCTGAAACAAGAGGCTTTGCTGCCTTGGGAAGCAGAGCAGAAAAAATGGTACTTTGGGGTAGGTCAGTCCTGGTGTGGGATGCCTGGCTACAGGGTGGCTGGATTTTATGGCTATAGAAAAGAGTGGTCTAAAAAGATGTGTTTTTCCCTAAAGTAGCATGACTATTACAACTCACAAGTCTTATACACTCCAGGCAAAAGACTACAGGTGAGTTAGGATTTTACACAGCCAAATTTTGTTCTTTGGTGTTCCAATAAGTCTTTTATAATTCAACAAGTCAACCAGGGCTCACCAGGCTCTGGTGGATTCTGGCTCAAGTCCTTTATTTTTCCTCTTTATTTATTTTTAGGGAATCTCTTGCTGCACACACAGCAAGCCTATAGCCTATAAATCCCTATAAATACTGTTGACAGCTCTAACTAATGGCTCTCCCAAGTGGCTTGGTCATTTTCCCAGTTGTTCTTTATGCACCAGCAAACGCTGTTCTGCACCCAGCTGTTCTTTGCCAAAGGAACAAAAGGGAGTGGGAACCTTCTCTGCATTTCTTTAATTAAAACGACAAAAAAGGAAATGCATGCAATCAAGTTTGAACAAGATGTGGTAAATCCTGTCCTGCTCTGTGGTGTCTTATGGTGACTTTAGTGCCCCAGATGTTTCTCCTCCAAAGCCAACTTCAGGACCCATTGAGTCACTCTGAGTGTTAATGGGGTTGCACAAAAGCTCTTTTGGGCTGGAAAGCACCAACTTTTGGAGTTGATTTCCTTGCTGTGAATAACTGTTGATGCTCCCTTGTGGCCTTAGGGGCCTGTGGCCTTCTGAGTTTCACTGTATGAAGACAGATTTGGAGCTATTTGCAGTAGCAGTATTTGGGGATTTGGTTTTGGGGAAGTGTCATTAATGTAAAAGTGTAGCAGGAAGAAATGGCTTCTTCTGGCTTTGCAGATAACTTGTGATTTTTTTTTTTGAGACAGATTCTTGTTCTGTTTTATTTTTTCAGTGGCTTTTCTGCCACTGCCACTTAAATCCAGCTGCCAGTTTTAAGCAGAAAAGCCTGTGATCACTGCTGCAGATGGATCGTTATGCCACAGGAAAGGGGAAAAGTGATGGTTATTAATATAACATGCTTGTGCAAAGCATTTTTGCTTGTAGCATTGGATCCTCACATACCTCCGCATGTGACAGGCAACTTGAAGAGGCTGAGGCAAGTCCCAGCCTCCTCCTGGAGGGTCTCCTGCTCTGGGAAGCGGCCTGTAGAGGGGGGAAAAGCTGCTGCCTTTCTCCTTTCTGCTGTTTTGCAGCAAATATCTGTGGTGTAGGCCCTGCAGCAGTGACCTCCCGAACATCTGGTGAGCGAAAGTGATGTTAGGAAGGACTTTTTTTGTATTTTTTTTTCCTGGGAGTTTCTGAGAGAAAAAACATTCTTGGAAACTCTCCCTGAATAATTCATGTGACAAACTTACTTAAATGTACAATTTTCTTTTGATGATAGAGGCAGTGAAGAATCTCGTGCATTTGTGGTGTGCTTTGCTTTTTATTTATTTTATTTTTTAAAACAAATTGCTGGAGACTGGTGCTTGTTGAACACCTGGTAAGGAGGGTGCCTGCCAGATGGGAAGGGAATGACTGACACTGCTGTTTTGCCCAATAGCAAGTTAAGGATCAAAGTTGTGCTTAGGTACTGCTGCTGAGTTAGTGCAACTGGGTGCTCTTGGAGATATTTTCTCTATTATGCTTTTTAAAGCCACATCATACACCACAGCACTTACCACAGCATTAATTTGGGCAGCGTATCACTGAGTGCTGAACACATCATTCATCATTTGAGGAGCCCGTGGGCAGTGTTGAGCCCTTAACGGTAGCGGTTGGTAGCAGGAGCCTGAATATTGTGATCCTGCAGCCTGTCTCAGTTCTCCCATTAGCATGATTTAGTGCCCTGCTTGGTTTATGTACACTTGGGCTATGCTGGAGAAACTCAATCTAGTTTTCTATTTTTTAATTAAATTCCATTTTCCATTAAAAAAATCAAAGCGCCTTTAAATAAGCAGAAGGGTTGTGGGTTTTTTTTTTCCTTTCTTCCTTCTCTCTTCCCATTTGCAGCTAGGCTTTAAGTCACCCACTGCTGACTGCAGCAGAGATGGACCTAGTTTCATGTTATTTGTCGTCCTGCCAGGAGAGAGAAAGCATCTTCTGTGGTGGGGGGTGGTTGCAACCCAATGCAAGTGTTTGGAGCTGTACGTCTGTGCATAGCTCGGAGCACGGATGCACTGATGGTATGGATGGGAAGGAGGACCATGAGGGGACACTATCAGGGTATCTTGGGTAAAGCTAGTGCAGAGCTTGAGCTTCTCTTTGGCCTTTATTGAATGGTAGCTTTGATTTGGTTGAATGTGTGACATATTTTCTAGGGGACAGAGGAGCTGGTGCTAGAGTGCATTGCTGGAGCTGTGGAGTCTCTGTGTGGAAATCCTGGAGATGTTTGTTTTTTCTGGTCACTGGTTAGGCTGGTCAAAAAAATATCCTTGTGAAGTCAAGACCTTTGTTATTGGTAAGGTGATCCTGACACCATGAATAATGGAGAGGAAATACAGACCAGGATGATATGGTTGCTTGGTGGGTCTCCTTTTTCACCTGCCCATCTGCCTTCTACTCACATGACTGAGTAACACTAATTTTTCATGAGGCTTCTGAAGCTGCTATAGGTCAAGAGGAGGAGAAACGCCTTTGTATTCTCCCCTCCTGAGCTGGCGTATGAAGGACAAGAAGTGACTTGACCATGTGCCCTCTTCTGCCTGATTTTCCAGAAAGCTACAACCTTGATTGGCATGTCCTGATACAGTAAACCCTGATTGTTAACTGACCCCAAGCGGGGTCTGAGGCAGTACTGAAAAAAGAAGAAAGTTGTCAGCACAGAGCAATGAATAAATAATAGCACCAAAAGAAAGAGAACCCAAAGACAAGAAGAGACAGAAGGACACAGAGGAAAGTACTTCATCAAAGAAAGAGGTGGAAGGAGGGCAGTACAAGTCAGAAGAAGAAGGTGAGCTGATGGCACCTTAGGGTTGGGATGAAAAAGGAATTCTAGGACATAGACTGTGTTTGGGAGGAGGAAAGGCAGTGAGAAAAAAGAGCCGAAGCAGAAGGACTCTACTGAAGTCAAGTCAAGGCAACAGTAGTGTGTGTTGTTAAGAGCATAGGGGAGAAAAAACAATGACATGAAAGAAAAGGCCAAAAAGAACAAAGCAGAGGAAGAGAAGGAGCAAGAGGAGGCAGTGGAGGACATAGAAGAGGAAAATGAGGAAAATGAAAGACTGAAAATAAATCAGAGGGCTCAGAGGATGATGATGACTAAGTGAAGAAGAAGAAGAAGAAGAAGAAGAAGAAAAAAGCCAAGCAAAGAGAGTATAGCAGTGAGGATGAGGATGAATATGGACACAGAAAGAAAAAGAAGAAAAAAGGCAAAAAGAGCAAAGAAAAGAAGAAGAAAGGTGAAAAATCCAAGAAAGGAAAGAAAGATGACAATTTTGTGGAGTTGTATGAACAGGAACTTCGGGACTGTCATTCGGACTCCTCCAATGTGACAGAAGATGAGTACAACAACAAAAAAAAGGTCAGTCCATCACTTCCATCGCTTATCTCTGCTTTTGGACAGGCAGTTAACGGTGATAGATTGCTGTGAGCAATGTGGATGCTCACCTTGGGATCCTTCCTGGAGGTACACTTGTCTTTCCTATGCAGAGAATATCTTTAAATAAGATTTTTCCTATTTAACTGTCACTGCGTACAAGGATGGTGCCCACACAATCTCTTCAGTTTGTGAAGTCACTTTGCCACATTCATGGTGCTACTACAATTATTTTCTCCTAATTAATATTTGCATTTTGGTGCAGTTCAGATGCTACAATCAGCAGCTAGACATCCCCTGTGCAAGGAGGAGACAGCAAAGATGCACCTCCTTACACAAGTATGTGCAGCAACAGTGTGATGGCGACTGCTGCAGTCGATGAGCAGGCAGTGGGATGGTTGGGACTTATGTAGAAGCAGGAGATCCAGCACACCATCTCTCTAGCTGTTGTAAATAACAAAATAAGGTGCGGAAATATAGCCAGTCCTCTTTAAACCTTAATACTGCAGTATGATAAGTAATGTTTGGAGCATTTCAGAGCATTCACTCTGTGAATTCAGTTTTCAAATGATCTACTCATCTGAAGAGCATGGTCTGGAGAAGGACGGTAGCCATCAAACTGACTACATCTAATATTTCCTGGACTAAAAAGAAGACTCTGCTGAGTGGCAGTTAGTCATCCCTCTTCCACTGTGTTTAGTTTCAGTGCTGCCAGATCAGCCAGCCTACAGTGCTGCAACCAAGAGGCAAGAAAACCAAGTAGTATAACAACATGTGGTGTAGCTCCATTTTGGAACAAGAAGCTCTCAGGAGGTAGGCAGGTGCTCCCAGGAAGAGCAAGGTTATCTCTGGATCCAAGGTTGGCAGGAAAGAGGTAATGGCCTTCTAAGGGCTGACACTACCCATTATCTGTGCAACTGGATCTTGGCAAGAGTGGGGCAAGTTGCTGCATGGTGGTTTACCCATCTGTTAATTAGGGGAAATAACTCTTGCATCTTGTATGTGGCAATGCTGAGAACTGAGTGTGCTTAGCGAGTCTTGCAAAGCATCTCACCCCTGTAGCATGGTTGCAGGTTAATTGTAATTGATGGCTTCTCTAACAATGTATGGCTGCACTGGGAAAAGAAAAACAATCCAACTATTCTGATTCAGGAGAAATGAGGCTCCCCTTAATATGTTGTTTGGGCCATGGGCATAATCTGACCTCATTTCTGATGGATCTTGGTGAGGAGGGGAGTCATCTCTCCTCTTAGCACATTATTTTCATGTCAGAGGAACAATAACAGTTGCCCTTTTCAAAGGGAGAAGGTCCAATGAATGCTTTGGAATAACCTCTCCATGGTTGTCTTCTCAGTTTGTCAACAATTTCTTCAGTGGAGGTAGACCCTTGTGGTTCAAAAACGCTAAGGAATCACTAAGCAGGGATTTAGCTTTTATAGACTATCATAAATTTAAAAAAAAAAAAGAATTGGACCAAAACCTGCTGTACTCCCTGTGAGAAGGGAAACTGGAAAGAGAAGGATGTTCTGTAGGAGATATGTGGGGGACTGGCTGGTACAGGGGGGTGCCCTTGGCCTGTCCTTGACTAGAGAACTGGAGCGAGATAACCAGGAAGAAGATAGCCGTGGTAAACAACGTAGAGAAAGGAACCGTTATCTTGTTCATTTCAGTCGGGGCTTAGCAACGCGCTTATCTACCAATCAGCTAGGTACACATTAGAGTCTGAAGCGCTCAAGTGTATAAAAGGACAGGGCTAACGCGGAATAAACGGAGCTGGATATAACTCACA
>JAUBNY010001030.1:1889846-1901952 GCA_032275445.1 Crypturellus soui
CAGTAAGTGGCCGCTGGAGCAGGCCCGAGGGAAGGCTCTGTGCTGCCAAGACAGATGGCGGCTCCTTGGAGGACACGGGACACGAACAGGCCTCGGGGTCAGGGTGCCAGAGTTAAAGCTGCCACGAGACCCCGGAGTGGAGCCTACCCCGCACTGGGAGGTTGTGAGCCAGCGGAGGCAGCCGGGGAAGAGGCGACTCCCGGGAGCGACGCCACCCCTCGGCCAGCTGCCCGGGAGAGGAGGCATCGCCTCAGGGAGGGTAAGAGAGCCAGTCCGCGGGGGTGAGGATCCCGTCGGTGCAGGGAGCGGGGACGGCGCGACGGTGAGGCCTGGCAGCGGGAGACGTCCCCCCGCCGCGTCGGTGAGTCCCCGTTGGGCTGGCCCCGAGCCGGCGGGCTGCCTTTAGTGGCTGAGAAGTTAGAGAAGAGCAGCCCTCAAACCTCCTCCAGAGTATTTTATTCTGTGAAACGCCATGACAATGTCACCTGCTCACAAAGCGGTCATTTTTGGAATGCTCCCTCCGAGCCTGTTTCCCTAGGCCCAGGGGGCTGCGCGCAACTAAAGATGCACAGAGGCAGGAAATACTGGTGTTATCATTATTTTAAGGGAAGATACCTGTTTTATGTTGCTTGCAGATGAGATCTAGTGGAGTCTGCTCCTGGCTCAGCTGCTGGGATCCTTGCTTAGGACAAGATTTCTTAGGATCTTCTCCACGCTCCTGCCCTTGTCCTAGTGACCGGCTTCTTGCTCCTGTGAACCGGGTCTTTGGGAAAAGGAGCATCCATCTAGACGTGGTTAAGCGCAGAGGTTGCAATGCTGATAATGCCAACAATATCTCAGAATAAATCATCATTTAAAGTCCGACTTTGGCGGTTATATAGAGATAAAACCTGAGCCGATGTGCCATAATCATTGATCAGGACCTTAATTATTGCTGCTATTCCGCTCTCTAATACCAGACCCTGACAAGCGGATCCTGGCTTTTCTTACAGAGATATCACTCATTCGAAGGATATACATTAGGCTCTGTCCATTTAACTGCCATTATATCGATTATGGGTCTGAACTCTGCAAACATTTACTCCAGCTTGCTAATGTCAACAGTGACATTAGCTTCACCAGCAGCAGTAAATTCTCCTCGGCATCATGTAGTTTACATAAAATATTACATCTATTTAGATTTAGCAGCCTGTGCGCATAGGTTTAAATAAAAATAAAAGTAGTGTTCTTTAACTGTATAGCATTAAATAAACATTAAATAAACAGTGATAGAAACATCTGCTAGTTTTGATTTTTAATTTACTGTATAATAACTTACATAATAATAAATGGTGTAAAATCTGGCTGTAACTTCGAATTTGTCAGGAAGCTTGCAGCCAAATACTGAAGTTAATGGTAGTTCTTCAGTCAGCTTCGCTATATGTCAAATCAGAGGAGCCGTTATTGAATTTTAAAAGGCAGAATTACTGTGTTGTTTGCATTAAATCTTAATGCTGTTTTGGATTTGGAGCAGTAGTATTTCTCCCTCAGAGGTATTCATGAAATAGAGTTTGTGTTCCCAAATATGAAAACCAAACAAGGCTTTGGTGCAGTTGCTTGAATTCCAATTTTGAAAGGGTTAGATGTATCCAAAAGTAATTTCAAATCTATCCGAAATGAAAGAGTATATTTCCCATGTTGGATATATTGCTCTAGTGTGGTCTTTTTTTGGCGAATTAGGGGAATTTTAATCGTCCTCTGTCATGTTACTCATTGTTCTCAAACTAAACCCCAGCGCCAAGATCTGCATTACAGATAAAACCAACAGTTATTAAACGTGGCAATTAAAACAATAAAGTACTGACACAGATGAACTTGAAAGAATGAAAACATATTTGCATTTCTCCAGAGCTGGAATAGGCTTGTTGGATTTGCTCGTTTCTGGGCAGTCTCACTTCCACTCACTGCTGCAGCATGGGCTGCCAGTGCCCCTTGGGACAGGGTGAGTAATAATGGATGGGAATGCATAATACCGTTCCTATATATGTGTATTATATATATTTCTTTTTTTTTTTTTTCACAAAGTTTTGCTTCATGTAAAACAAAGCACCTTTAAAGAGTTGGTGCCCTAGACTGATTGTGCTCCCAGCTTCTTTCTGTTTCTTAGCTTATATTAAAAAATCTTATTCCATTAAGTACTTCTGGGGCTAAGGCTACAGTGTACAGCAAGAGGACTGCCCAAGTCTGTAGTTGTGTTTTATTTATTTGTTTTTCATGGAGATAATGGCAAGCGGGTATTTCATTAAACAGTTTTGATAAAACAGGCCACTTGATCGCAGCCTGGACAAGTTCTCTCTTGGCCCAATAACTAACCCAGCCTCCCTGGGCATTTAATATTATCCAATAGACTGAGGATTTAAAATGTTTGTAGCTCTTATTTAAACCAGCCTTTCATGGGCTGCAACATGAGTTTTTTTTGGATTTTATTTGCTTGTGATTTCATGTGGCAAACGGCTAGATTTGGGTTTTTCATCTCTGTGCTCTTCTTAACATTATGGACTTGTTCTAGATGACATCTGGTCCAGGGGAGCCTTCAGATCTGCAGAACTGCTTGGTCCCAAGGCACTGCTGGCAGAGGAGTCCACATCCCTTGGGTATTATGGCAGTAATAAGTGTAATGGACTCATCTGGATAATTATTACTTGCGTAACATCTCTGGTTTCTCCAGCCCATGCTTGACATCCTCACCTCTCGTATAATAAAGCAAAGAGGTTTCGCCTTGTTGGCCACGCTGGCTTTCGGCCCGTTACCTCTCCTGCCATTGTCCCCTCCAGCAATTTGATTCCCTAGCTCGCTACTTAACGAACACCGTTAATTAAGGTGCCCTCCTAAAAGAGAACGTGTTGGTGTTCTTTATTCGGGGTAGAAGTGCTGTTGTTGGCTTGCACGGAGTGGTTGCTCCGCTCGGTATTCCTGGTAGGGTCCAGTACTGCAGCAATGTGTCTCTGGAGGATGCAGGAAGAGATGAGGGATGATGGATGAAACACAAGCACCTGCTCATTTATTCCTCCCTCTTCTTTCCCCTGCCCTTCTGTGTGTCTCCAGACACCCATGGCCAAAACTTGTTCTTGCAAGGACTGCAGTTGGTTGATGTTTCTGACCTCTTGATTCTGTTTCCCATAGCCTTTGACAAGGGAAGCCTGTTTTTGTGCATTTTTACCTAATGCAGCTGCATGGTCTGTTTGCCATGTGCTCTGCCAGCATTCAAGTGAGATGGTAAGCTCAGGTGGAACAACCTGCTCACCCTGGTGCTCTCTAAACTTGTCCTTGCCTGGCCTGCATTGGGTACTAGATGGGGAACATCTGCCTGAGCAACTAATGACCAACATCCAGTAGCAACCTAGGGTGCAGAGGGGCCTTAAAACCCTTAAAACATCAGTGTTTCTGCTCATAAGCCTCACCCGTGAAGTTGCTGTGCTATGGAGCTCAATCCAGGTGCCCTGCTGGTGCCCTCAGCATCCAGGTGCTTCTGCTTCATTCTTCACTTTGTGGTGTTCTTCAAGGGAGGAAGAAGTGTCCTTTAAAATCATTAAAGCTAACGTAAGTCACAGTCTCCTTAAAAGAAAATGCTGCTAATGGGAAACAACATACCTAGTTGGTAATTGTAGCTCACACCTTAATTAGAGCTGATTGCCCACCTGGAATACACAGAAATCACTTAAGGTGTCAAAACCAGCTGGTAATTTGCTTCCTTATGTACTGGACTGCACCTGTGTCCAATGTGGCCTCTGCAAGGCTATTTTTCCCTTGCTCTCCAAAAAGGCATTTGGAGAAGCAAGTAAAAATGCAGCTAGTGCCTCTCATGTTTTCTCTTGTTGCAAAACTCCCTCAAATACAATCACTTGGATTATGTTCTTCCCAAATCCATGCTGCTGAGCTCCTTTGGTCATCAAGGCTCGCACGTTTTGTAAGCTTTGAGAGGCCTCTGTTCATGCAAAAAGTGGTGGATAGAGCTGTTAAACATCTTGTATTTACTGAGTATGTGTGGGCTCAGCTTGATTTTTTTAAAAACACATGGTAAGCCACAGTCAGGGTTCAATCTATTTTTAATTGTTGCTAATTATTTTTTAGCTGAGCTTAAACCTTGTGAATTAAACAGATTTTATATTATATATATATTTATTTCAAGGCATGTCTTTCACCAGCATTACACGTTTATTCTTGCAAGGAAGCTGTTTTATATCAGCAGCAGGAAGACATCGTTTCTATCTTGGCTTATATATATATATATATATGTATATATATATTTAATAGCTCATGCCTGTGAATAAGCTTTAATGCGTTAGTGTGCGCATAACTACTAATAAACCTTGCCAGATGTAGATATCTGGTGTAGACCCTGGAGTTTGGTAGATGCCCTCAAAATCCAAGGAAAGGGCCGTCCCATGGAAAAGCAGCATAGCAGAGGAGGATACTGCATTTTTTCCCTCTGCTCTTGAGAAACTTTGGTAAAAGTGTCTCCATTTGGCTCTTTCTGCAGTTTGACTCCAACTGTGTTTGTGCAAACAAGGGTGTTATCGGTGCAAGGGTCTGAACTCTCTTGCTTTATCGCTGTTTTTAAAGGTTTTGCTCATGACCTTGCCTATGGCATGATCTCCACACTACTGATGGAGATGCTATAAGAGCAGTCTGGTCTCTGGGTTTGCAAGAGGGTCCTGGAGGGCTCTGGCGCTACCGACAGCATCTCCTCTCTGGGCAGCACTTGTAGCATCTCCTGTGTTTTGCTCTGAAACCCTTTCCCTCGGCTAAGCCCCGTTTTGCCAGCAGAGGCCGTTATGTCCATGCGCTTGGAGGCAGCGCGCTCACGCACAAAAACTTTTTTTTAGATGGATGGATGGGACTCTCTGCTCCAGTATCCCAAGCTGCTGCTTGCTGAACTCGTGGACCTATGGGATTGTAATGCAGGTGCACAAGCAGATTTTTTAAAAATTATTTCTGGGGAAAAAGAAATCAAGCGAGTACCAATCAGGGCTGGGAGAACAAGTGAAGCTCCTCATTGACACCACGAGATCTGGTTATCTGTAAGGACCGGTGCTGTGACAGGAGGTGGTGGCTCCCACAGCACCTCCTCTCACAGGGGTGGGAGATGAAGCAACCCCCATAACAAACCTTTTGCCTTTAATGCTGGGCTGCTAAATACACTAATTCCCTGAAGGAGATGTCTTGTATGTGTATGGGATGCTGCACTGAGTGTGTGGAAGCAAGTCTTATTATGCATTTAAAAAAAAAAATATCCCGCAGTATTTTGCTGCAATCTCAGTTCAGCGCCAGGGTGGATGCCTGATGCTTTGCTGCCAGGGAAGAGCCAAGTGATGCAGCACATGATATTCTACCCGTGTTGTGGTCAGGGATGGGTGAAGGTGGATGTTTTCTGCTCGGGATTGAGCTGTATTGATGGGAGGAGAAGGGACTGATCCCATTTCCAGACTTGTGAGTGCAGAGCAGCCTGTGTCTACAAAGAGGCTTTGCTGGCTTGGGAAGCAGAGCAGAATAAATGGTATTTTGGGGTAGGTCAGCCCTGGTGTGGGATGCCTGGCTGCAGGGTGGCTGGATTTTACAGCTATAGAAAAGAACTAAAAAGATGTATTTTTCCCTAAAGTAACATGACTATTGCAGCTCAAGTGCTGCACAAGTCTTATACAGTCCAGGCAAAAGACTACAGGTGAGTTAGGATCTTACACAGCCAAATTTTACTCTTTGGTGTTCCAATAAGTCTTTTATAATTCAGCAAGTCAAACAGGGCCTACCGCACTCTGGTGGATTCTGGCTCCAGTCCTTTGTTTTTCCTCTTTATTTATTTATTTTGAGGGAATCTCTTGCTGCACACACAGCAAGCCTATAGCCTATAAATCCCTGTAAATACTGTTGACAGCTCTAACTAATGGCTCTCCCAAGTGGCTTGGTTGCGTTCCCAGTTGTTCTTTATGTACCAGCAAACGCTGTTGTTCTGCACCCAGCTGTTCCTTGCCAAAGGAACAAAAGGGAGTGGGAGCCTTCTCGGCATTTCTTTAATTAAAACAACAGCAAAAAAGGAAATGCATGCAACCAAGTTTGAACAAGATGCGGTAAATCTGGTCCTGCTTCATGAGGTCCCATGGTGGTTTTATTGTCCCAGATGTTTCTCCTCCAAAGCCAAATTTAGGACCCATTGAGTCACTCTGAGTTCTAATGGGGTTGCAAAAAGCTCTTTAGGGCTGGAAGGCACCAACTTTTGGAGTTGGTTTCCTTGCTATGAGTAACACTTGATGCTCCCTTTTGGCCTTAGGGGCCTGTGGCCCTCTAAGTTTCACTGTATGAAGACAGATTTTAGTTATTTGCAGCAACAATATTTGGGACTTTGGTTTTGGGGGAGTGTCTTGAATGTAAAAGTGTAGCAGGAAGAAATGGTTCTTCTGGCTTTGCAGATAACTTGTGATTTGAGATTTTTTTTTTTGAGACAGATTCTTGTTCTGTTTTATTTTTCTAGTGGCTTTTCTGACACTGCCACTTAAATCCAGCTGCCAGAAAAGCCAATGATCCCTGCTGTGGATGGACCCCTGGAGGGTCTCCCACTCTGGGAAGTAGCCTGTAGAGGGGGAAAAGCTGCTGCCTTTCTCCTTTCTGCTGTTTTGCAGCAAATGTATCTGCTGTAGGCCCTGCAGCAGCGACCTCCTCATCATCTGGTGAGCAAAAGTGATGTCGTTAGGAAGGACTTTTTTGTTGTTTGGGTTTTTTTTTGTATTTTTTTTTCTGAGAGTTTCTGAGAGAAAAGTCGTTCTTCTTGGAAACTCTTCCTGAATAATTCATGTGACAAGATTAAATGTACAATTTTCTTTCAATGATAGAAGCGGTGAAGAATCGTGTGCATTTGTGATGTGTTTTGCTTTTATTTATTTTAATTTTTAAAACAAATTGCTGGAGACCGGTGCTCACTGAACACCTGATAAGGAGGGTGCCTGCCAGATGGAAAGGGGGATGACAGACACTGCTGTTTTGCCCAATGGCAAGTTAAGGATCAAAGCTGCACTTAGGTCCCGCTGCCGAGTTGGGTGCTCTTGGAGATATTTTCTCTATTATGCTTTTAACCCTGCATCATACACCACAGCACTTAACTATAGCATTAATTTGGGCAGCATATCACCCAGTGCTGAGCACATCATTCATCATTTGGGGAGCCCGTGCGCAGTGTCGAGCCCTTAGCAGTAGCAGTTGGTAGCAGGAGCCTGAGTATTGCGATCCTGCAGCTTGTCTGTAAATTCGGCTCTCAGTTCCTCCATTAGCGTGATTTAGTGCCCTGCTCGGTTTGCATACGCTTGGGCTATGATGGAGAAACCCAATCTAGTTTTTTTATGTCACCATTTTTAAATTAAATTCAATTTTCCATAAAAAATAAAATCAGAGCACCTTTAAATAAGCAGAAGGGTATGTGGGGTTTTTTTTCTTTCTATTTTTTTTCTTCCTTCCTTCTCTCTTCCCATTTACAGCTGCGCCTTAAGTCATCCGCTGCTGACTGCAGCAGAGATGGGCCTCATTTCATGTTATTGTCCTCCTGCCAGGAGAGAAAAGGCATCTTCTGCATTGGGGGTGGTTGTGACCCGATGCAGGTGCTTGGAGCTGTATGTCTGTGCATGGCTCGGAGCAAGGCTGCGCTGATGGTCCGAATGGGGAAGAGGACCATGAGGGGACACTATCAGGGTATCTTGGAGAAAGCCAGTGCAGAGATTGGGCTTCTCTTTGCTCTTCATTGAATGATGATTTCAATTTGGTGGAATGTGCAGCACAGTTTCTAGGGGACAGAGGAGCTACTGGTCCTACAGTGCATGGCTGGAGCTGTGGAGGTCCTGGAGATGTTTTTTTTTTTTTTTTTTTTCTGGTCACTGACTAGGCTGGTCAAAAAAAAAAAATCCTTGTGAAGCTGAGACCTTTGTTATTGGTAAGGTGATCCTGACACCATGAATAATGGAGAGGAAATGCAGACCAGGACGATATGGTTGCTTGGTGGGTCTCCTTTTTCACCTGCCCATCTGCCTTCTACTCACATGACTGAGTAACACTAATTTTTCATGAGGCTTCTGAAGCTGCTATAGGTCAAGAGGAGGAGAAACGCCTTTGTATTCTCCCCTCCTGAGCTGGCGTATGAAGGACAAGAAGTGACTTGACCATGTGCCCTCTTCTGCCTGATTTTCCAGAAAGCTACAACCTTGATTGGCATGTCCTGATACCGTAAACCCAGATTGTTAACTGACCCCAAGCAGGGTCTGAGGCAGCACTGAAAAAAGAAGAAAGTTGTCAGCACAGGGCAATGAATAAATAATAGCACCAAAAGAAAGAGAATCCAAAGACAAGAAGAGACAGAAGGACACAAAGAGAAAAGTACTTCATCAAAGAGGTGGAAGGAGGGCAGTACAAGTCAGAAGAAGAAGGTGAGCTGATGGCACCTTAGGGTTGGGAAGAAAAAGGAATTCTAGGACATAGACTGTGCTCAGGAAGAGGAAAGACAGTGAGAAGAAAGAGCCGAAGCAAAAGGACTCTACTGAAGTCAGGTCAAGGCAACAGCAGTGTGTGCTGTTAAGAGCATAGGGTAGAAAAAACAATGACATGAAAGAAAAGGCCAAAAAGAATAAAGTGGAGGAAGAAGAGGAAGAGGAGGAGCAAGAGGAGGCAGTGGAGGAAGTAGAAGAGGAAAATGAGGAAAATGAAAGTGTAGAGAAAAAGACTGAAAATAAATCAAAGTCTGAGGGCTCAGAGGATGATGAAGAAGTGAAGAAGAAGAAAAAGAAGAAGAAAAAAGCCAAGAGAAGAGAGTATAGCAGTGAGGATGAGGATGACTATGGGCACAGAAAGAAAAAGAAGAAAAAAGGCAAAAAGAGCAAAGAAAAGAAGAAGAAGAAAGGTGACAAATCCAAGAAAGGAAAGAAAGACGACAATTTTGTGGAGCTGTATGAACAGGAACTTCGGGACTATCATTCAGACTCCTCCAATGTGACAGAAGATGAGTACAACAAAAAAAAAGGTCAGTCCATCACTTACATCACCTATTTTGGGCAGGCAGTTAACGGTGATAGGTTGCTGTGAGCAATGTGGATGCCCACCTTGGGGATCCTTCCTGGAGGTGTATTTGTCCTTTCTAAGCAGAGAATATCTTTAAATAAGATTTTGCCTACTTAAGTGTCAGTGCGTACAAGGATGGTGTCCACCCAAGCTCTTCAGTTTGTGAAGTCACTTTGCCGCGTTCATGGTGCTGCCACAATTACTTACAATGTCCTGCTCTAAGGGGTGGCATTACCCATTATCTGTGCAGCTGGATCTTGGCAAGAGTGGGGCAAGTTGCTGCGTGGTGGTTTCCCCATCTGTTAATTAGGAAAATAACTCTTGCGTCTTGTACGTGGCAACGCTGAGAACTGAGTGCGCCTAATGAGTCTTGCAAAGCATCTTGCCCTTGCAGCACAGTTGCAGATTAAGTGTAATTGATGGCTTCTGTAGTGGTGTATGGCTGCGCTGGGAAAAGAAGAACCATCCAACTATTCTGATTCAGGAGAAATGAGGTTCCCTTTAATATGCTGTTTGGGCCATGGGCATAATCTGACTTCATTTCTGATGGCCCTTGGTGAGGAGGGGAGTCATCTCTCCTCTTAGCACATTATTTTCATGTCAGAGGAGCAATAACAGTTGCCCTTTTCAAAGGGAGAAGGTCCAATGAACGCTTTGGAATAACCTCTCCATGTTTGTCTTCTCAGTTTGTCAGCAATTCCTTCAGTGGAGGTAGACCATTGTGGTTCCAAAGCACCAGGAAATCACTAAGCAGGGACTTGGCTTTTATAGACTGTAAGAAATAATAATAATAAAAAAAGGACTAAAACCTTCCATACTCCCTGTGAGAAGGGAAACTGGGAAGAGAGATATACAACTGATGCAGGAGGTATACAACTGATGATAACTTTGTCTTTCTACCATTCATAGACTGGTCTTCTCCTGGAGCACTTAGCACTCAAACAAAAACCTACCTACCCTTTGCTTGAGCTGCATCTACTCCATCTTCATGTTTCCATTCAAAGCAGCAGGTTCCTATTTTGTGTGACCTGGGACTGGAGACCATTCCTGTTTTCATCCCCAGGACTATTGACTGAAGGGACTAGTCAGACACCAGGAATATGTAATGTCTGCAGAATAAAACAAAAATAAATGAACAAAAACCTTCCAGAAGTTTCAGGGATATCGGCTACTTTTGGTATTGTGGAATATTCAGCAGAGATGTCTCTTGGTCCATAATCGGTTATCGCTTTGCAGTAAAAATAAAAGAGGGGTGTTGTAAATGTTTTAAAAGCAGGCAGTTGATGGTGTCAGTGTCATCTGTTGTCCCCTTTATCTTATTGTGGTGCCAAACAGGAGAAGGGATCCCCTCGCCCCTTTGTCGCGTTCGGCTGTTGACGGAAGAGCAAGGCGAATCCGATTCCTGGGGACAAGAAAACAAAAGATATAAAGTGACAGGCTGACAGGGTACCTGAGGGAATTAATAGCAGGGATAACAGGCATTTTTAACTAAATTGCAGCTATTGTCCCTGCCAGTGATCCTGGTGCTAACTAGGTTAGTTATTTATTAATAGGTATTTGCAAAGTTACTTAATACTCTATGTCTTCAATTGATAACAATACTACAAACACAGCACGCTGCATAGTTTAAGGTTAATCAGGGCATTCAGTAGATTTCAAGCAATGCTGGTGCCCATGAAGTATTGATATTACAGCCTGGAGGACTGCCAATGGGACATTAAAGTCTCTATAGGTACCAGCTACCTGTGTTTAGCTGAGATGTCTGAGGGCCAGAAAACCAACTTGTTGCAGGAGTTCCTCCTTTTTCTCCATGTATTTCTCCTAATATCTCCAATCTTGTTTGAGGCAGGAAAGGGAGAAACTGGGATGATTGTTTAACTACCTGTGCAGAATTTGTGGTCAGAGGTATCTGAGGGAAATGGCTATTTTCTGGGCCGCTTCTCCCAAGTCAGGAATGTCTCAGGTTGGCAGAAAGAAAGAAATGGTTTCCTTCTCCAAAACCGCTTTATGTCATTAACCAGATGATTGAGGTGCTGCTGCACAAGAGCTCTCAGGACTTCTTTTTTTTAAACAGGTATGGATTTTTCTTTTTTTTCCATAAACCTGCCAGACTATGCTTGCTTAGTCAACAGCTCCAGGGACATGGTCCCCACCACTGTTTTATAGAGGATGAAGGATAAGGCATTTCCATGAATGGTGTCTCCTAAATTACTGGTTCTTGTGACAATAAAAGGCTAGAGAAGCTTAGGTGGCTCATAATAATAAAGACCCTCTGGAGCTCCATGTAGAATATATGCTTCTGTGCTAAAAAGCAAAGCTGTGATTAGCTCCCTTGGATTCAATACTTTGTGCCTGAGGTGGTCTTTTGCAGGGACAAGTTCTGAGGACTTCATAACTGAAAGAAAGTATTCTATGTGCATATTTTTGTTGATGTATTAATGTCTTAAATGGTGATATTTAGGTAGAAATGGATTGTGTTGATTTGCAGACAGAGGTATAAGCCCCTTTCCTCCACTGTGCACCATCAATTTTATTGTGCCGTATTGCATGTACTATATTCCTTTGGCAACAGCAGCAAAGGTTTGGGACTTAAAATTAACTTAAAACTAACTCCTAAATGCTCATCCGGGACACAAGCTTTATTTCCGAGTTATTTTTTAGTGCAGTTTAGCAGTGGAATTGAGGAGGAGAGCAAACAAGGTGCGACCACAAGTTCTCCCTGTGCATTATCCAGAACTGGAGGGATGTATCACACTTTAATGAGAGATGATCCTTAGTTGCAAAAATACCTCATCTGGGCCCTGTGCCCACTGGTCCTCCTAAACTGAATCTCTGATTAATATTCCACACTGGAATATTGTTTCTTCTCGGACGATAGACTTTATTTTTCTTCCTCCCTATTAAAAGGAGCTTTAGTTTTAGGTATAAAACATTCCATGAAGAGTATTGCACCAGTGGCAATTTTGTTTTGTGACCCAGTGGGACATCCCTGCTACTGAGGGAAGGTGACATCTTGCCCACTTTTGAGCTATTTCAA
>JAUBNY010001030.1:1909322-1948346 GCA_032275445.1 Crypturellus soui
AACTCTGAACCAAACTGGGAGGAAATAGTCTCTCTAACCCTGTTGGAGAACATGAAGGATCCCCTCCTTGTGGTGTCTCCAAGTCCAGGTTGGCTGGGGCCTGCATGAGTTTTTTTTTTTGGTCAAAATTGCTTTTCCTGCTACTTGGAGTCTTCTGAATATTGGGTATCAGAGCTGACGCAAGGAGAACCTCTCTCCTTGGTCTCAGTTACTCTGCTGCCAGATCCTTGACAAGTAGGAGGAAGTGGGGCCGTTGTGTGAATTGGGTGTATTACTTTGCTCCAAGACCAACGTAATTGCTCCCAATTGCATTTTGCAGATGTATTGCTCTGGCACAGACTTTGTTTGCTCAGTGTTGCAGATAAAAATCAATGCCGTATTTTATCCAGGCTGCATTGCACACTCTCCATCGGGCAGTAACGTCTAATGTTGTTGTCCAGAACTGTTATACAGAGAAACCCAGGTCCTGGCAGCCTCTTTGCTGTCTCCAAAAGGTAATGAAAGAAAAGGATTTTTTTTTTTCTGCAAACGTCTTTCTTCCCTGGGACCTGGTGTTTTCCTCCAGAGCAATTTCAATGTGAAAAGCAAAGATGTCGATCGCTAGGCTAATTCTACTTTGTTGTTCCAACAAAGAACTGGTGTTTTTTGCTGGTGGTACTAAGGCAAACACACTTTTATCTAATAGCTGGAGCACCAGATGAATTGTGTTTGGCTTCCTACAGTGCATCAGAATGAAACGCTGATTTTTGCAATAGCTGATGAAGCACAACAGACTCCAGACTGCAACTATTCTGCCTGTGGGAGCGAGTAGGAACAAACTCGGCTTCAGATTTATATATTAAGTGACACATGATGTTTCAGAATGCAACATGATGCTATCTCTGTGTATGAGCAGGGACTTCATAAAAAAACCTCCCTAATTTATGCCTAGAAAATTTCTTAAAATACGAGATATTCTTAACTCTGCAATTCTTTTTACAATCTATGAACGTGAGAAAAAATATGAATAAGTGTGTAACTACTCCAAAGATTCACAGAAAGAAAATTCCTCCTCTTTGCTTTAAATAATTAATTTGGCATCCATGCCAGACTCAAAAGCTGCTTTTGCTAGAGAATATAAAGAATGAGCAAACGTTCTTTTTAGTGTATGCATCCCAAATCTGTTCGCAGTTGTGCCAGTGCAAATCCAAAGTCATTGTACTCAAGTCAATGCAGTCGGTTGGGATTTGCCCCAGAGAGAATGTGACAAGATTTAGACTCATTTTGTATACAACAAGAGATTATTGCCCAAATTGTGTCCTGCTGAAAACAAACAAAAGCTGATTTCAAAGGCCTGCGTTCACAGTGGGAAAATGATGATCTCTTTGATAAATACTTATAATGGTTAATGTTTTAAGAATTGTGTGTACATCATCTAGGCTACCCTAACCTTTGATGGTCAACATAGACCCATAAAAAACTTAAGTGCTTTACAGAAATGTCAAGGCACTCTCGAAGTGCTCAGAGATAAGCATGTCCTGAAGTGCTTCAGGAGGAACCATACTAATTAGTGCTTTGCATGAATCAACATTAAGTGAATATTTGGAATAATGAGTGAATTCCTAACTAGAAATACTGTGAGCAACTTTTACAGCTACCAAGGCAAATGCATCGTGCTAAACAGGGGGTTTATGCATCTCTGGGCATGATATCCAATAGCCATAATGTCAATCTAGTTTGTATTTTTGAGGAGATTTATATTCAAGATGGAAAGAAGCATCCTGCCATTTTTGTTGCAAGAGGATTTATTTTTTCCTCATACTAACCCATTCTCGCAGCAGAGAAGTACGGGTTAGAGTTTGCAGATCTCTTGGAGGAAGCATGAGATGAGGAGACCGGAGCAGGAGATCAAACAGGCTTGAAACAATCCTGCCTGAAACTTCTTTATTATTATTATTATTATTATTATTATTATTATTATTATTATTATTCCTTTATCTTTCATTGGTTTATCTCTGTTTAGGCAAAAGCTAGGCAGTGTCATAAGCTCCAGCTCAGTTCTTGATGCTCACCATCTACGTATACGACCTGAAGGGCTAAACTGAGTTTCCTGTCATAACTGGTGTTAATCATATTGTCAGAGCCAGAAAAAAAATGACTATATCAGCTAAAGCACTTGTCTGCTTGGAAGTTTTGCATGGGAAGTTTTACGTGCTCTTGGCTAGTGGATTTCAGCCTCTGCCCGTCACTCTGTACAGCATGATAGTAATGTCAGGAAGGATTTTGAAGTGAATGTTTCTCTGCTCTGGCTGTTGGGTAGCCAGCTTAACGCTGTCAGCTTTTTCTGCAAGACAGGGAAGCAGATGCAAGTTGTACCCATGGTGTTGCAGTGTAACTTGATTTTATGCCGTATATACGCTCTTGAAATATCCATGTTTGAATGCTTATTTTCAGTAAAGAAGCTACTGAGCTACTGTCTACTTTGTCTTTTTCTGAGCTTGTGTATACCCATGAAAAGCAATAATAGGTTTGTCCTCCGTAACAGGTCGGTTCTGCTGAAGCTTTCACTAGTTTCTGAAGTCTTAATGCCAAATAGCTGAACAACAGAGTCAGCTGGGGATTCAGTGTCTACCAGATGAGATAAATGAACAAAATTCCACTTGATTGAGATAATATTTGGAACAGGAGAGTCTGCATCAGCGTCTGTATTAAAAACGTCTGTATATTGACTTTACCTAGTCCACTGGGAGAAAAGCAAAGTTGGAGACTAGCCTGGAAGTCAAGCATTCCCATATGTAACACTGTAGATTAGTGTTACTTGGCCAAGTTCTGGGCACCCAAAATAAACTTACATTGACCTTAAAGAGTCATATTCCCTTGATTAAAGGCACCTAAATGTAGGTGTGTTTCTACACAGACCTTCAAATCTCTTTAAGGAGCTTAATGGTTTCCTGTTATAACTCTTACAGATGACGGACAGCCAAAAGCAATGCTATTTCGTAGGGATGTCCCATTAATTATGAAGAGGGGATGGAGATTTTGTGGTTACACTTGGAAACTTCCACGATAACCACAGAAGTCCTGCTGATGCTCTATGCTCCTTCAGTGACTGTTCCCATCGAGACAGAATCTAAATAGTAGAATCTACATAAATCTGGCATAATTTACCAAATCCTCATTCTCTTGTGAACAATCTTGCTATGACTTGTGTTTAGGTGTTGTACCAAAGAGTGAAGCCAAGAGATACCCTGAGCTATGTGGTCAGAGGATGAGTAAAAAACATTGCAAATTACTGCTCTGCAGAAAAGTATTGCAATCTTTGTTTGTCCTTTCTTTTGACAAAATAAACTGGATGGTTTGTTCTTTATTCTTCCTTTGCTTGGTGAAAAGCATTTATTACATGTGAAACCACAGATGGAGGATAAGAAAAGTGAATAGATAAATGGGCGGGTAGACTTATTTATGCAGTACCCCTGCTGAAAATAAGTTGGCAGATTCTGGAGAATTCAGGTGCATATTTTCTGTCAAAAAGGGGTCTTAAAGGCTGACAATTTTGCACCAGAGTCAAATCGTAGGTGAGCATTGCTTGGCTAATGACAACTGGACAGGAGAAAACAGCTCATGAGCCCAAAGGTATTCATAACAATGATAGAAGGGAATCATTGGCAGGTAATTCAAACTATTCAGAGAGCAGAGCAATTTGGAAAATGAGGACTCAAAATGTAGAGGAGATTGGAAATCTTTTGAGGACACCCAAGGAGAAAGGAAGGAGCTCGATGCGAAGGGAAGAAATCACTTGCAGAGTGAAATGGGTATTAAATTTGAGGTATTTAACTTTGGTCATTTCTGGTACTGAATCTTCTCTATCACATCTGGGGCACTAAAGTTGCCAAATTGATCTTTCTGGTCTCAATTCCGCCCTTGTTAAGAAGTGTGACTTCAACAAAAATCCAATTTCAAGATTTTCAGTTAATTTTACTTCATTGTCTCAAATAGAAAGGTACAAGAATTTTGTGCTTAGGGTTTGCCAGGGCTGGATGTGTTCCCTCAAAGCCAGAATATCCAGTTATTCGGTAGTAAACAGAATAATGCATGGAGTGGCTAATGCATGCCACTAACCTAAGTTCTCACCTCCTTACATTCTTTGCGATGGTGCCTGATATATGAAATGCTGCCCATGACGGCGATGACTTTTTCTACCCACTGGGTCCTCAAGCTTCAAAGGTGCTCCTGGCACAGATCACAGCATCAGTGTTCGATTAAAAATGAGAGAAATTTGAAGAAATGAAATGGAACTGGGTCCAGAGTGCTCAGCTTCCACGCTCAGACCCTGGTCACCCCTCATGTGTTTGTGTTTCCTCACATCTGTGTGATTCCCATTGCAGGAACTGGAGAGGGTTTTGGTTTGCAAGGGGGGCGTATTGGGGCTTTTGGCAGTGGTGTTTCAGATACTTAATCTGTTTTCTATTCCATCATCCCTCAAAATAGGCATCACCGCACCCAAAAGCAGGAACGGGGACAAATTTTGCTTGGCTGTGGGATGCTATAGAAGAGTGCATCAGTATTGCCTCAATTTATGACTTAATTTATGCAAAAAAATTTGCAAAATTATAAGATTTTGTTTTTTAGCTTTACTGCAAGATTATGACTTAATTTATGACCTAAGTTTGCTGTATGCCAAATGGTGTTGATGCTGCATAAAACCATGAAGTAATCCATAGTGAATCACTAGGGGCAAGGTGGATTGCAAGTCATTCTCCTGTTAGTGTCTAATGCAACTACATCATCTGGCTCTTTGCCCTATGTCAAACATTTCCTGTTAGCATGTATGATTACTAACAGGAGGAAGGTGAAAAGAAAACATAATTCATATATATATATATATATATATATATGTCTATAAAACTTATGTACCTACTGTGGATTTTGTATTTTTTTTACACTGTTACAATGAAATTTCCTTTCTCTTTGAGCTCCTAAGTAAAACATGCCAAGCCAAGGATATCTTAAAATTTAGCTGAGCACATATTATGTCTTACTACCCATATTATAATGTTGTCCATATTCTGTCCCATTAAAATTCACAGATGGCCAAGTTTTTTTAAAAAATACAGTATTTATTTTCTATCTCAGTGCAAGAGAGTCTCTGGAAATAAGGTGTTGTTTCCAATCAGCTTTACATGACTATTCAGGCCTTCACTCCTATGTACTATCTCCATGCCTTTCAGCCAAAATAGTAGCTTGATTTCATCTCTGGTATTTTGAAATAGAGAATACTGGTGGTCAAAAATTTTCATATTCAAAGCGGATAGACCTGATACTTTTTTTTCCTCCCCCCTTTTTTGAACATGTGCAATGCAGTAAGGAAAAAAAATGGACACTGCCCACAACATATAATATTGCTACTGCTTCCATGAAGGGAAGCAGGAAGCTTTTATGGCTTTATATGTGAGGAATCACACACATAGCAGTCGGGTTTTGCAAGATGAAGTGTTGAAAGTTCAGCTGTTGCTCCAACTTTTAGGTCTAAGCCTGAAATACTGTTATGAACACCCTGAGGTCTAAAGCCAAGAAGGACTGTCAGGATACTTTGTCTTGCCATTGGCAGTGTTCAACAACTTCACCCAATTCCTTCTATTCTGAGCCAACTGTGGCACATCAGAAAATTAATATGTTATTAAGCCTTCTCTTCTTCCAACTTAACTCATCATCATCCTTAAGAAGCACATGTCTAACATAATTTTTAATATGTTTAACTTCTGGTCGTTGGATTTTGTCATACTTTGCTCCATTGAAGTAGAAAGACTTTTTATCTGAATTTCTCCCAAGAAGATATTGATGTGTAGTAATAAAGTCACCACTCAATCTACTGCTCGGAAAGATAAATAGATTGAGGTTCAAGACTCTAATTTAAGCATTTTCCTGTCATATTCTTCTCATGATTTACCATTCATTCTTTGGTGAAGAATGCAAAACAAGTGAAATGCAAACTTTCAGGTTGTAGTGATTTCTAAGCTTTATACAAATATATTATCAGAGGAAACAGGGACAAGTGCGTCCTCTTGACATGTGCACAGATGAATAATGGCTCAGCAGCTTTACTCTAATGCTCCACGTAAATTCATCTGTTAGATATAATACATGCACATGCTTTATGGTAGGGGAGATGAGTGTTCATAGAGAAGTGTTGTTTTATTTTGCTAAAGGCTGTGCTGACTTCTTCTCTTCTATTGTGTATCTTCAACCATTTTAACACAGTGATTTTTTCTAGCTGTTCTGATCTCTAGTGGTGATCATCTGCCCAGGAAATGGACTTTTTCCCATGATAGGAGCAGAGATCCACTGTGTGGTCTGTGTTTTGGCTCTGGTGGCGGAGCAATCTGGATCTAGGAAGTGTAGGATGAAGGATTTGTCTTCTTGTCCTGAACTTTCCTTTCTCCCCCAACAGTTTACGAGGTGGTGACTGTAACGGGAGATGTCCGGGGAGCAGGAACTGATGCCAACGTCTTCGTTACTCTCTTTGGAGAGTTCGGGATTACTCCCAAGACTCATCTCACCAGCAAGTGAGTATCTGCAATGACATCCCTATTCTTGAGGCCTGTTTTTCAGTAACTTTTTATTGCATTTTGAGGAAACATAATACTGTGTTGATGGATGCGGAGGGAATTCATCTAACAGGTATTTCAAAATGGTTGGGTAATCAGGATTTCTGCTCTTGCATTTTTCTTACGTGACACCTTACAAATATGCATTCCCTTTCATAGGTGGAAACATATATTCAGATTCAGATTATATGAGGCTCACAGTTATGGAGAGTGGGGGTTGACTTGATTTTCTTAGAGCTTAAATTGCGAGCTCTTGATTTAGGAACTGAGAAGGGTCAGTGCTGTTGCAGTGGGCATAATGGGCCATATTCAGCTGCATAAAATCCCACCAAAGTCTAAAATGCTAAGTCAGTTAGAGAAATATCCTTGAATCCTTCTGAGGAGCAATTCAGTGGGTCTAAAATAATGTTAAATCTGGGGCTGAAATAGGTGTTTATTAAAGGGTAGCCACCTACATGATTTAGACTGTTGTCATCCTACCTGCAGCTTGAGGACAGGCCCTGATCTGTGCTTCCCTCCAGTAATACTATTGGCATCCTCTGGATGTGCCTTTTCAGCTCTTACCACTGTGTTCCACTCAATGAAACCAGTATTTAATGATTTAATAAGCTAAAATAAAACTTATGACTGTCTCAATAGCTTCTTTTCCCCAAAAAAGGTGAGCATCAGAGTGAGAAGGTACTTCTTGGGTTAAGCAGGTTCTCCTGGGGAAATGATAGGTCTTTTAATGAAGTGCCAAACTGTGCAAGCAAAAACCTCCACTTGGGCACCAAAACTAGCAAATGTGGACTGGTTCCTTTAAAAAGTGGTGTCACACATACAAGGATGGGAATCTGCAGGAGTCAGGCAGTGGTGGAGCAGGAGAGCCGTCGGAGATCATGGAATCACGAATGGAGAAGATTCGCTCTGTGAGGTCTGTTCCGTAGGCAGATGATTGTGCTAGAGGAGAGCAGAGATTCCTCCTCTGTGGCGTCTAGGAGCAGCTCCGTGTCTCTGGGTTTTGGGGGCTTTCAGCTTTCTTGAAAATGTGCTTTGAAAAATATGAACCCGCTGCTACTATCACACGGTAACGTCCCCTTTTCTCCATTTCTACAGCACCGACAAGAGGTACCTGCAACTATTTTAAATTTTACCCTCAAAAGAGCTTCTCTTCCCAGTGAAGCAACTCAAACATGAAAGTCTGTAAAGAAAATGATATGGATATGGGAATGGTAAAGAAAATACATGAAATTTCAGCCCTGTTTGCCATATTTGAAATTATTAGCTAGCAAAAGGAGTTTTGTTAACACAACAACCTTAGAAATATCAGTGAAAACTCACTGATTATGTATCATATATCTAAACAGCACTTTATTCTGATGATTTTATACAGATATCCCAAAGAATTTTTGGAAGGCCCAGTGCTGTTTCCATTGATTTTACAGAGAAGGAAAGTGAGGCCAGGAAGTAAATGATGATGTGGCCCCATAGCAATGACAGCATCTCTGCTGGGGAAAGAGCTGCTGTTCCCCTGCCTGGTAGCACTTGGCAAAGCCATCGAGGAGGTATCTGCTCCCAGGGGGCTTTCCTGTGGTCAGCATTTCTGTACAGAGCCAGCTAATTGGGAAAGAGCTCTTCCACACGTGGTTATGGAAATAATCCAAATATCTCCTTGGAAAATATCATGTGTCCTTCGGAGAGGAAGTCAGGAAATCCCAATATCGCATCTACTACTTCTTAGTCTGCTGTGACCTTGCATGAGTTACCGGTTATCTAAGTCAGCTTTGCTGATGCTTCAGTAAATGCCTGCTCCTTCCTCCTTTATATATTTTATTTTAAATCCATTGGGAGGCTACGGAGACTCAGGTTAGTGTTTTGGGCTTGATCCTCTTTGCCACAAAGAGCAGATGGAGATGGCGTTTGCAAGCAAAGACAAGCAGTGTAGGAATCCAACCTCCTGCTACTCAGGGCTCTTAAAAATTGGTCCCGGGGGAGGCGAATGCTCCAGTCAAAACTACAGTTTTCCACTGGGGAGTTTTCCCGAACATCAGCAAAATTTCTGCCTCTTGGAGCAAAGTCTGGCATGTTGCAGCACTCCAGCAGTCAGCAGCGAGGGAAAAGCTGGTCTGAGTGCAGGAATTTCTGCAGTCTCTGGCTTAGTATTATCTTCTAAATACAAAGCAGTGAAGCAGGCAGTTTGCCCCCCAGATTTGCTGTGCAGGTTTGTGAATATGGCAAAAGGATGGAATCTCATGCATCTTCCGACTTCACGTTTACATGAGTTCACTGGTGACATTGACTGCAAGTGCATGACATTTTATAGGTGTTCCTACTTCCCAGTGTCCGGTGAAAAGATAAAATCCCAGGAATGGCCTAAAGATGGTACTACCATTTCAGCTTCTGGCTAGAATAGGTCTTTTTAATGTCTTTTGTGACTGTGTGCTGATGGTGAAATACATGACATTTCAGCTCCCTTTGTCATGCGCAGTGGTGGGGGACAACATGGCAAGCGGATGAAATATCATGTGTTTTTCTTTTATTTATTTTTTTAAACTTTTGCTGACAATAAGGTAGCTGGGAAAAACAGGCACCTTTGCTCCAGCGTGAGCTCTGCAGCACCCCAATTTGGTGCTGAAGGAGGTGTCTGTTTGGGGCAGGCTTAGCCAAGTAGCTCAGCCAGAGAATAAAAGTGCTCTTAAAAATTCAGCTTTTTCTTCCCTGGGCTCCGTTGTGGCTCCGATGGAGGCAGCGGCTGCCGCTCTATTGCCTGGCAATAGGAATATTCCCCTTTCCTCAGGCTCCAGCTGCTTCCCGCTGCCCAACACAGACTCTGCAGCATCGATCCTCCCTAGCATTTTTCCTTTATTTATTTTTTTCCCCTCCTTGCTCATGACTCCCTGCTCTGGGGCTGAGGAAGGGTAGGACAGATCATAAAAATCATTTGGGAATGGTTCCCCCCTCACCGTTCAGGGTTTAATAGCAAAATTATTTATCTGCTGTTAGTGTAAACATCCACTTTTCAATGTCAGGCTTACGCTGTCCTGCTTGTGACAAGCACAATAAATATTCATGGTTTTTCTCCTTAAAAAAAAAAAAAGAAAGAGAGATAGAGAGGAAAAAGGAGATTTAGCAGCAATTGCAGTAAGAGAGGGAAAATAATTGGCGAGTGACAGCTAGCTGCTGATGCTGCCACTGAATTTGAGAAGCGTGCAACATTTCTTTTTATTTCATATCTGAATGCTCCTAATTGGCAGCTCCTTCCACCTGGCTTTGAGTTGCTGCACGGAGCTTTTCTTGTTCCTGACGCCAGAATATAGAGGAGTTGCAGAGATCTGCGCAGCGGGCGTTAGCGCAAGTTAATCTCTGCAGCCCTGCTGCAGCAGCGCCCGACCAGCTTGCAGAAAATCCCATATTGTTGCTTAACAGCTCCAGAATAAACAGCTAAATACAGGGCCACAAGTTTATTTAAGCTCAGTAGCTAGTGCGGAAAGTTAGAAATTACGGGAAAGCTGGGATAGAAAAGGCTGTCCAGGCTGCTAATTTGAATGAAGCAGTTTTATACAATCTACAGGGGCAACAAAAGGCTTCCCAAATCACTGCTGGAGATTGAAGCTCTTCTTCAGATAAAGGTTGCAGTATTCTTAACGACACAGTGTGTTTAATATTTTTAAAGCAGCATTTTCCAATATATTGGAAAACATACATGTTTCCAATATATTTCCCAGCAGGAATGGGGTGGCGATTTTCAGCAAATTTGGCCAAGTAAATGTAATTTGAAACACTGAGAACCTTGTCAAAGTCATAGATGGCACTATCCGCTTTTCCTATCGTTTCTCCAGAAAGTCACAGCAGAGGTGCAGGCAACAGGAAGATGTGCAGTGTAACGCTGCCATCATGAAGTGCAATTTTATTTTCTTTATGCAGGCCATATCACCAAAATATAACATGGAAGTTGATGCTGGGCAATGTATTCGCAGGTCAAATTTACTCCCTTTGGAGCCCTCCTCCCTCCGAGAAGGAGGTGAGAGATGCTGCTGGTAGAGTTCTGCACCAAAAGCAGAAATGGTTTGGCCATAGGACCAACCTAATAGCAAGAAAGCAGAAGTCCATCCACCAGCCAAGTTAACTCAGGTTACTGCATTACTGCTGTTGGTTGGGGTTGTTATTTTTATGCCTCTGCCATGATCGGTTCCCAAGTTTCCCAAGCTAAGTGCTCAGAGCTGGAAAGGGTTTTGAAAGCTGACCGGGGTTGCAGACTCTTTCCTCCAAAACCTCAAAATTTCACTTTTAAGCAAGACTTTTATTCTCTCCCTTTTCAATCTCTCCCTCTCAGAAAAAAAAAGAAATTGTGGTTTGCTAGCGCAACTGTTCACTTGATGCCATTTCCCACCGTGGTGCCGGCAGGGATGTCTCTCCGAGCGCGGGAGCGCTCGCGACGCCGGCTCTGCTCCGCTCTGACTGCAGAGATCCGGGCAGAGACCCGTAAATATTGCACGGGAACTCGCTCCAAGATACACGGCACTTCCCAGCAATGTGATTTATCCTGCCCACATCCATACACTGGAGAGTTGTTCAGCCAGAGAGATCTGAGAGAGATTTCAGGTCTCAGATATAACCAAAAATCTCGTATTTTGTCTTTTGCAAAGTCTCCTGACTATCAGTTATGCTGAATGTTTCTTCCTTAGCTCTTTTTTTTTGTAGTCTCTTACAGTGTTTTGCCCAACTGCTGTTAAAATCAGTTGCATGCAATAAAACAAAAATCTGATTGAAACATAGTTCAGATATTGCCCTGGCCTGATATCCCAGCCAAACAACAGGGCTGCAGGAGAACTTGCCAGGCTTTAGGCTAAGCCTAAACTTCAGAAATTTAGTGCTGTATGTTCCAAGGCAGGTTTTTCTCTGTTCTTTTTCTGTCACTGGAGCTCTGTGATCTGGCGTGTCATGTCACTTGGTGTAATGAGGTCCTTAAACTAATTAAACCATAAGTTTCTTACAGCAGCCTTAGCCAGGACCATGCTCTGACTTAAAACACCTATGATTTCTCCTTCTCTCTTTTCTCTATCTCTACATTTTTTTTGTATGGATAAACTTCAGTATCCCTGTTCACCATGGGATTATTTCTCTTTCTCCCTGTTCCCATTTACTTGGCACCAGAGCAATAAGGCTTTGCTGTTTTATTTCTTTTTCCTCCTTAAAATGTTCTTTTTTTCTCTCCTCAGTGCTACATATCCAGCTTGAGGGAAGTGAGACACGTAGATGATGGATTTATTCTTCTCACATTTCAACAGTGATGGTTCCCAGGGTGGCAGCTGCGTTTTCCAAACCTTTTGCAAGCTCTTCCTAGGCGCACAGGAGGGTTGAGGTTGGAAGGGACCTCTAGAGTTCATCTGGTCCATTCCCTTTGCCCGAGCAGGGTCATGTAGAGCAGGTTGCAGAGGATCTGCAGATGCACTGGGACAACGATCACGGCCATCTGCTCTGTGCTCCCTGAGCACCAAATTTTCCCTCTTGCCCCTCTGAACCCCATTCCCATATCTGGAGCAGCTGCGGAAACTGTGCTCCGTACCCCAGCCCAGTGTAGAAATGCCATAAACCAGCCATGGCTTGGAAAGCTTTTGGCTAATTAGTCCCGCTTAGTGCTGCTGTAGTTTCTTGTCTGCTTGACTTCTGCTTTTTGCTGTATTAATCACCTGCGACAATGTCCTTTATTTTGCTTTACCAAAAAGATTACACCAGTCCCTGTCCTGAAGGAATTTTGCTTTGAATCAGAGAGAAAGCATAGGAGGAAGTTGCAAAGGCAGTTTTGTTCGGCTTTTGGAAAGAAGTTGGAAGAGCGGAGCCTGTGCTGCTTGCTTTTATCTCTGGCTGAGCTCGGGGTGCACCCGGGTGCCGAGAGCCTCTTGGCCCCAACCCTGGGCTGCTCCACTTTGCAAAGAGGGGAAACCTCACTCCAATTTCCCTCTGCTAAGGGGAAAGCCTAAGGTGCTCCTGAAGCTCTTACCTCGCCTGCTGACTTAGCCGAGGATCCCGAAAGTCATTGCTTTATTCTTGGCGGAGATGTGGAATGTGATCCAAGGTTTGCATCTACTTGGGCCAGCATTGCATCTCCCCCCAGGTCTCGAGCTCAGCTTCTGCCAAGGCTCTTTGGAATGGGAGAAGGTAGAGGTCTGTTCCCTCATTAAACACCACGACTTAAAGCCACCCAAGGCCCACCACGAGGAAGAGGACATTGGAAAGTAGGGTTGCCCAGTGCTAGAGTTGGCAACTCTTTGGCCTTAAATGCTCCGGCAAGGTACGGTGTATATCTGCTGGCGAGGCTGCCCTTTTCTCAGCCCACTCTTGGTGCATGTGTGTTGCAGGAGCAGCACTGCCTTCGAGAGGAGCAAAACCGACGTGTTCCGAGTGAAAACCAACAATGTCGGGCAAATAAAGAAGATAAGGTACGTGCATAGCATCGCTAATCGGGCGGCAGGCGGTGGCGGTTTCAGCATGGCCCTGCTTTGCTCGTTATTTGCGAGCACACTCCCATCAAGGTGAAGTTAAGGGGTGGTCAAAGCTTGTTTACTGTCTAAGGGTTGAACTGAAGCGTGAAATCACCTACGGCGTTGCTTATAACCATCCGCCTTCCCCGACAGGAATTGTATTCCTGTCATACGCAATCACGCAGAAAAGCAGTTAGGACTGTTTTTACGCCCTGTGGAGGGAAATTGGGTTTGGCCGTTGCCTTTTGCCGAATTAGGATGATATAAATGGTAATCGTTATGTTTAATCACCTCATGATTGACCTGTATAAAGTAAAAATTAACGAGTGATACAGAGAAAGTTGGGGAAATGGAGAGAGGCGGATGAAACAGGATAAGAAAAGAAGGGAGCACAAGGGGTATGGGGTGGGAGGGGTTGGTTGCAGATTTTTTAGACAGGTAATATAAGGCGGACAAATACAAATGTGGGATGAGCATGCATCAGTGTGCATATTTGTGTCCATCCCTTTCCAGGCAATAGCACATAAAACACAGGACATCTGCCCACAAATGCGTATGGAAGGTTTTTCTTGTACTAAATACCCCGTGGAGGTGCATGAGCCCTGTGAAACCCTTCAGATATTAATGCTAGCCAGTTAGAGTATACTTCTAAATAAAATACCACATTAACTTATTATGCTAGCGGCCAGCCTAAATCAAAACACGGAACCCAGGCCCTCACACGCAGTTTGTGCCTCCTCTAGGATCGAGCACGACAACACCGGGCTGAACGCAGGCTGGTTCCTCGACCGCGTGATAGTGACCGACATGAACAGGCCTCACCTCCGCTTCTACTTCCCGTGCAACAACTGGCTGAGCAAGGAGGATGGAGATGGGCTCTACGTCAGGGATCTCATCGGCAGCCTCAACCCCATGGATGTGCCCAAAAGTAAGGGTTTCTCCTAAAAGCTTGATTTTTTCTTGTCAGAGGGTGCAAGATTGCCTTCAGATGACCTTAGCCACATCAAAATTAGTCACTTAGTGTAAGTTTAATTTAAATTTTCACTATATTCAATGGAGAGATACAGGAAGATGCCTCAAGAGGACAAGTTCTTCTGGCATTAGACCTGATGTCTTCACATCAACATGTGAAGATGCTTCTCATGTTTGTTAAATACAGATTAAGCCAAGATGACTACTTTAAATTAGAATAAATGAAATTAGATGTGCAGCCAGGTATTGCCAGTATCATACTGTGTGTTTTTAGAAAAGACAGGATGTTTGCAATCCCATGCATGATGTGAAGTATTTCCAGGCACTGGTAGTGATCCACAGGAAATTTCCATAAACAAATCCAACCTCCTCTCTATAACTCTACACCAGTTCGCTGAATGTGTATGATAGCCATCCTGAACCGCTGCTGATTTTTCAGAGTGGTTTTAAGCTAATTATGTTGAAATGAAGCCAGGACATCTTGCAAAACACACATATACTCCCAAAACGATATTGGTGTTTAGGTTATGTGGCAATGTATGGGGCATGTCGCGTGAGTGGGAAGATGATCGAGATGTGAAAGCTGAGCCAGCAAACCAACCTCAGGTGGTGAGTTGGCTGTTTAGCCCCAACTGTAAATGAGGAAACTGAGTTGTATTTTCCTTATGACCTCACCAATGCACCACTTATTTCTGAAAATTGAATTATAGTCTGGAAAGAAAAGTGTTCCCGTTGTTAGCCACAAATACGAGGAAAAGGAATTTTACTGGAGAAAAAAGGGGGGCTTTTGATAGTATTACACCTTTCTGAGAAATAGTAACTTTTTTATCCGAGTGCTGTCAACATGAACACATTAGGCCTTTATATTTTGGGAAATACAGCTTAATGCCAACTACAGTACAATGCTTTGAGCATTAATAGATACTCTAGAAAGGCAAAGAATTGTTATTTTTATTAGGATTCTGTTTAAAGTTAAGACTGAAACTATATGCCATGATGCTTTTTGTCCATGGATTGTTAAAATTCCCTTCCTACTAATAAGATAAGACCTCCCAAGGCAGTGTTTATATGTTGAACATGAAAATATTAAAGGATAGTGCATGAGCTAGCATGCACTAATAATATCCATTGACAAGAAATGTTTGTGGAAGCGTTTTATAGGCACAGAACTCTCCTGGGTGGTTGCCCTAGGGGAATGAGATAATGTCTGGAGATTCCCTGCCAAACCTCACCCCACTGATGCTGGATCTGGGTGCTTTAGTGCTCTCTTACCCATTCAGCCTGCAAACTGGAAGAGTTAAAAGATTCTTGAGGGGTGGGAAGGGTTGGGAGGAGGTGGTAAATGAGTCAAAACAACAATTAATGGGAGGTCCCTTGGGAAGGAAGCCAACTACTCAATCTCAATAGGGCTTTAGACAATACAACAATTTTTTTGAATTTGTTATTTTTTCTTCCTGGAGAGCTGATTGAAATGAATGCAAGTGGTTTCCTCCATCCTGTTCAGCACCTGTCTCATGACAGGAAAAAAAATGTGTGGGCTAAGCCTTCAGCTGGTAAAAATCAGCATAGCTCCAATGAAATCGCTGGAGCAACTTTATATTTTGTCAGCTGTGATCCTACTCGCAAGCAATTGCTCTTCTCCAGAAGTGACTGAATATAATATACCAACTGCTGACAATACGCTTGGTGTTGTATGTTCAGGACACACACAGATAAGATTGTCCCCTGTCTTTAGAATTTGAAAGAAGAGATACAACCAGATATCAGTCAGAAATGTGTGTGTTCACATGACCCTGACTGGGCTGAAAATCCTGCTTGGAAGTACCATGGTTTTGCAGCCCTTCCAAGGCAACATGGGGAGTTGGGCCATGGCCAGAGACAGGGTGAAGGGTTGGATGCCTTCCAGGTGTAAGAGGAGAGGGTTCGCTCAGCACTCTCAGGTTGCCGTTCCCCTTGAACCGTAATTAATGATAGATAAACACTGCCTGGTGCTGAGGTGAGCTGTCAACCACAAATGTGGATTTGTCTGAACTCACTTGGGCTGCCTCGGAATCCATAAAACTCTGAAATGAGATGGGGGGATGATTTCCTTCATACATGCAAGACGTTTGCCCTGAATTTGCTTCTTGCTTTCAGATGGATTAAACAGAGGTGTTTACTCTGAGAGTGCTCATAGTTTCCAAGCTACTAGACAAATGCATAACGATGTGGTTTGGCAAACTTGTGTGCCGGTAGCTACGTGCCTTGCTCCTTCCTAAGGCTGTGTCCTGATTAGCAGGGTTCACTGCCACTCTGGTCTCCTTTTTAGTCATGTTTCTTGAGTTATTGTTTCCCTTTTTTCTTTAGTTTTACTCTGTGAACCATTTGGACATCAATGTTACAGACGTTAGCTTGTGTTTTGCTTTCATGCCCAAATTCCTTCACAGTCTGGCACAATTTTTGTAGGTATCCAGAAAACTTCTTTTCCTATGTTCCTTCACCTACATCTTCAGCTTTTAATCTTCTCCCAGAGAGCTCTATCATCTTTGACCTGAGCATTTATCTTCCTGCCTTGAACTGCAGATCACTGCTGGGACAAGCATGTTTTCTGTGATACGTGTGGGAGGTAGACTGGAGAAAAATACACTGTCAAATTTGCTAAGTTTTTTTTTTGCTTGTTGAAGCTCTCTCAAGACTTTGTATTTGAAAGGGTTCATTGTTCTTTGGACCAAAACCTGCACAATTCATGGGGAGACCCAGCTTCTTTCTTGGTGAAGAGCATAGGTGAGCCAGTGGATCCCCATACAACTGTGAGCTTTGAAGACGTTAATTTAAGGAAGAAAATAAAAATTGCTATTATAAAAATTGCAGAAGGGAATATGTTCCCCACAAAGAGCTAGCATACAATGGAAAAACTGCACCGAGGAGAAAACAAAAAATGTAAAGAAAGAAAAAGGTGTGGAGTGCTTTTCATGAGCCTGACAGACTTAGTGAGGATGGCAGGAAGACTTAATGATTGCAGACAGCTGAGCGACTGCATTTGCTTATTTGAATAATACAGCTCCTGTCTTTTCCCGTTGAATGCTGTGCATTTCTCAAGGAGAACAGGTTACATTTTAAGCGCTCCCGCTTGAATGCTCTTCTGTCCCCTGAGTTCACACGCGCGGCATCGTATGCCCATGGCCCTTTGACAGCGGTAGTGCCACAGACTTATTTACCCAGCAGCTGCTATTGGCAGCCAGGATTAACTTACATTGCAGGTATTAATTACAAGGAAGGGCCATTGTGTGGCCTCACGCTGCTTGCCTTGAGCTTCTGAAGCCTCCAGTTTGCCTGAGTGTGGCTGAGCTGTTATGTTGGACGTACTCGAGGCTGAAGACTCTCGTTGTAGGGCTGCAGGTTTGAAATCAGGAGCTCTGAGGTGCTGAGGTCCTGCCAAAGTGAGGAGTGGCTGGGGGAGGAAGGCGCTTGCAAAAGCTTGTGGGTGTGCTAATAAGACCTACTGATGTGCAGAAACCAATAAATTGTGGGATTCCATTGCCTGCAGCCCAAAAAATCATGTCTGAAATAAAGGATGAGGGTAGAGAATCAGGGCATTCCTGTAACTACGTGCTCTGCAGACTGTGGGTTAAAAAGCTTCAAGTTATCCTGCAGAAGGTCTCACGTGTCCCAAACTCATGGTCACAGCTGTAGTGGTCCCGCACTGTGGCAAAAGGTGCCCCAGAGCTGGGTTTAGCACTGCCCATGTGAACGCTAAGGGGGCATTTCTCCATCCCCAAGTGTGATCTGGTCACCTTTATCTCCCAACTGGAAAGCAGGGAGTCCTGAGGTTTGGGGTTCAGCAAGGCAGACACAACACATTGCACAAGATCCTTCAGAATGAAAGCACCCATCTCAGTGCATTGTACATTATTATTATTAAAGTGTCGGGCATTCGCCACTGGTTATTTCTATATTTTTGTAGTCATATGGCAAAAATGGATCCCAAGCCCAGATTAGATGGAGCTGTGCTGCATCCAGGGTTAAGTGTGCATGGTCTTTTAGCAGAAAAACCTAGACTTTCTGATTCACTGTGACGGCTGAATGAGAAGATCGGTGGTCATATTAATTTGACACTGAGTTGATATATTATGCCCTTTGGAGAAGTTGCATCCTGCACCGTTATGCCTATGGAGATATTTCTAGAAGGTCCTTTTTTTTCATCCATGCGTCTCCTTGAATAATTGGTCTCATGTAGGTCCTCATGTAGAAGGATGGTAATGAGGATGGAGATGGATCCCAAAGAGACGAGGATGGTCCATGTTCATGGTGGTGAGAAAACACCACAGGCAAAGAGAAGCAGAGAAAAATCTTCATAAAATGTTATTATGAAGGTTATTATATACACAATGGAGCAGACTATAGTGACTTCCGAGCCAGATGTGCTTTTGAGAGCGTCTATGTGAGTGCACAAAGAGTTAACATGCTATAGATATTCTTCGAGTTTTATAGGTCTGCTAGAATCTAAAACTCATCTATTTGAGCTGGGAATATAGGCTGTTTTATTTCTTTCTTCTGAGAAGGAAGCGTGTAGTAAGACTTCACAGTTCACTGTCCAAGGTTTTAATGCTGGCTGAGCTGAAAACTTATGAGCGACTTGTCTTGAGCTTGAGAAAACACTTGGGGCACCAGGTATTGATGCACACGCTTGACTTTGAATCAGCAACTGAGTCCATCCTGTCCCAGTGGGAGATGCAGATGCCTCAGGGCTGGACTGGATCCAAGCTGAAGCTGCAGCCAATATTTCTCAATAATATGCTGGTGTTGGAAGCTTTGATAAAAAAAATATATATTTTGGATGTGAGACGATGGCATCTACTGGGTTTTATAGTCTCCTTTTACGAAGTATCAGATCTGGAGTCTTGTGTGCTTAGAGTGCAACTTCTTCTGCCACCCCTGGGTCATGATTTAAAATGTGCTGTTGTGTTCTGGAAACTTCAATCAACAGCAACGACAACAAGCGAAAAAGGGGGTGTTTCTGAGGATTTGAAGAGTCAGGAAAACCGAGGAGATCCGGGATGGAAGAACAAAATATTCATGTCTGTTAGCTGCTCATCAAAACTCAACTTATACATGTTGAAAACAGGAAGTATACTGCTAGCACAGGCAAATGCTGCTAAATATATTTACAAAATAAACATAAATTCTTTATTTTTTAATATGACAAATGCTTGAATTCTTTATTTTTTTTAATATGACAAACGTCTGAATTATTAAGGATTTGCTTTGTTGCATGCTCATACTCAAAAAACAAGGTTTTTAGCAGGAGGAGTCTCTCTCCTGCTCAATATTGCTGCAAGAAAGCCGTGATGCTGTCTGGCACACCACACACCCCAAAATGTCTTTTTTATTTTTCCTTCTAACTAGATCAGTTGATCTGATAAGGATTTTGCTCTCTGTACAAACAGAGATGTTTGTACCCTTTTGACCACCATGCTCAAAACAACCTGGCTGTGGAGGGTTTTGTAGTTTACTTTTTGCCTGATATATTCTCTCTGAAACTAAGCAAGAGCAAGGAGGAACTAAAAAACTAGAAATGAAGAGAAACGCTGACCATTTGTAAGCAAAAAGAAAGACAAGACACACAGAGCTCAGAAATAAGATGTAAATAGGGACCTGTAATTCACATGAATAAGGACTTCTTGTTCAAGAGAAAAATATATGGAAATGAACGAGCCATCTCTGCATGCAGCTGGTATGTAGATCTATGTATAAAACAGATAATGAATGGCCCTGAAGATGGGCATAAATTTGACCAATTATATCCAGATATTATAATTATTTTGCAGTCAGTTTTGAAATAAAGTATATTTATTTTGAAGTATTATATATAAAAAGTGGGGCTGAAGTACAGTCTTCATATAATTTTGAACAACACTGTAAAATTATTTTACTCTTCATTCTCAGCAAAAATATTTTACCCAAGAGTTTCTTTTCAGTGATTTCCCCAATTTCAAATAGAGCAGGCTCAGGGAAGCAGTGGGAGCAGGGAAATGGATATTTCTTTTGTGAAATGTCTGATTTTTTTTTTTCCATGGGCTCCCATCCTGGGGCTGAAGTAATGAAAAACAATGAGAAATCTTGGAAGAATTAAGTGAAGAGGGATTTCCGGGGCGCCGCGGCGAGGTGGGTTGCCCCGTGCTAAGCTCCGCGGCTCTGCAGCTAAACCGCTATTGTCTCCTGAGCAAGGTCGTTTAAAGCTCCCTTCAATATGTCATCATCGCTTTGAAGTCGCGGTAGGAGCAGCCGTTTTAGCATATCCTACAAGCAAAGCCTCCTGCATGGGGTAGATTGCCTCTCGCCGGCTCTGCAGAGGAATGATCCGGACTGAATCCTAATATATTTAACCGCCTTGATGCGTGCTCTGATTTCACATGGAAGGTGCTTGTAATAGTGCTGAATCTTGCGGTTCAGGGGCTGGAGGGGAGACCGAGCCCCTGAACTAGAGTCAGGGTGATCATAAGACAATAGCTGGGGATAATATGGTATTCAGGAAAGCAAATCTAATTGTTTCCCATGTGTTATGCTTCCTTGTTTGTAGCAATAATGTCTTTTAAGAGAAGGTTTGAGGGGAGAGACAATGTCTGGGATCACGGTGGCTCATGGGCAGCATGCGCCAGCACTGTGCAAATGTACATGATGTTTCACACCCTGGTCATGGACCAAAGCAATGCGGAGCTCTTCCTTCATCAGCATCCCCTGTGCTCCAAGGGTGCCTGTAATCTGAATTTCCCATCTAAACTCTCCGTTTAAGACTCTGCTCGTCACCTCTGGAAGTGCAGCTCGTTAGGAAAGATATCTGTGAATTACTGCTTAAGAGATTAAACACTCTGAGCGCTAGACCTCCCAACCGATCCGCGTGCGATCGCTCCATGCAACAAGGAGCTGTGTTTTAGAGGCAATGCTGACTCCTGCTGAACTCTGCAGGACTCCTCGGTTTGCTTTGGTAGGGGTAGCTCCAGGTTCCCACCGTGTCTTCTTCTGTCTTGTTATCCCCAGGGTCGCCACTGCTGCATTGATTAGGTTTGGGTGGATTTTATTCTCTTTGCAGCATCTATGGAGACCACCAGAGAGAATGTGGTGTTGTGTGAAAATGAGCATTTCCACCAACAGGCCAGGAGGAGCTCATGTAGGTGTTAGTCTAGTGGGGATGAGCTCCCTTCTATGGGAAGGAAGAGAATTAAATTGCAATTCTTAGTCTGACTCAAGCATGCTGGACAGGAGACTCCAGGTCTTGGCTATTTGCCCTGACCATGGCCTGTCCAACCTGTTAATGGTTGCACTAAGCAAGAAATTCAACTCTTGTTGGGAAAAGAAGTTGTCTGAAGGAGTACCAAGGAACTCTCATTTTGATGAAGCAATGCTTTCCTCTGAGGAGAAGATATTTCATCAGGGGGTTTCTGGTGGGAGCGAATTACTGGCTTGACCTCACAGCGAGGGATTGAGGCACTGGGGAGTCAAACCACCATTCCAGGATGGATGGGAAGAAGATGGGAAGCTGGATGAGAAGAACCCAGGCAGGGTGCAGGGCTGCAGTTCTGCACCCTGCGTCCTCGCGATGGAGATGGCAGGGGTGCATTTCTAAGAGTGGTGCCACTCGCATGTCCCTGCGGCACCTCTGCTGCCCTCCTCCATGAGAATAACCCCCTTGGCTCTTGGTGGAATATTAATCTCCGCTTTCAGCTGCTGGAAGCTGTGGCTGCGCTGATTAGCAACAGACAAGCCTGTCACGCTTGTGCTAAATTAATGCAGCGGGGTCATATCAGCTAGTGCCACCCTGATGCTTCCCAGGGATGGCATCTTGGCACCCACCGCTGGGGCCTTCCTGGGACAGCCAGGCTGGAGGAGAGAGGATGGACAGGAAAAAAACAGTCTGAGCTTTTGCTACTGAGTATTTGGGAGCTCCTGGGCTTGTGGCATCTTGCAGTTCTTGCCTCTGCTAATTCGGGTTTGAGGAGAGCATCCTTCCCCACGCCTGTGCCTTGGCGAGCCTGCACAGCTAGAGGGAGGCACGGCTTTTATCAGCCCTTCTTCAGCATTTTGCATGTTCCCGGGGCTGGGAGAAGCATCCACAGACAAATCTCCAGGCAACGTCTTGATCTCAGTTTTTAAGGATGAACTCGGAGCCGTGCACTGAGATTAAAAAAAAAACAAAAACAAAAAAAATCCCAAGTGGATAAAAAAAGCCAAGGGGATATTTTTGAAAAAAGATGATGTTACTGTTTTAAATAATGCATGATTAAGAGCTTGTAGAATAAAGAATAACATTCATCCGCCCCTGCCTAAAATGAAGAATACTCAACTTCAGCCAGATCCTCGCCTGGCTGCAATGAGTTTTTTCCTGAGTGCTTCTAACAGCAGAATCCTCACTGCCTTCTCAAGGTGGATCATCCCTTTCTATTTAAAATTGCATTATTTATTTCTGGAAGATGCACTGATATGTAATGTGCATGAGAATCCCTGTGCACGAGGATCCCTGTTCTCCTCTATCTGCCAGAGCTGTGCGAGGCAGATATGGGGACTGGTGTGTGTGGATATAATTGCAGGAACATATGCAAAAGAGGGAAATTTCTTAGTATAAATATTCCCATTTCTACCCCAAATGCTCCTGCAGTAGCTTTGCAGTACGTCTGCATGGAGAAAAGAGGCAACCAAACCTCGTGCCTTGCATTCAAACCTCACTCATGTTTTAGGAGACAGGGTAAAAACCCTTACATAAGCACAATATACTTATTTTCCCAAGCAGATTATCAATTCATCGTGCTATATACCTTAGATTTGAATTACAGAGCTATTGGCAAAGCCTTTCAAGCTTTGGACCTGACACAGAATTATAGCAGTATTTCTCTGTTCTCTGCACGTCCTCCTTGATGTTCTCCGCACGTCCTCCTTGATGTTCTCCATGCATTCAGGTGTCCTCCTAATCTATATTTTAGAGACATACAGCCTGATCCCACAGTGGAAATTCAGCTTCCCCCACTGATGCTTTTCCTGATGTGGATCTTTTTATCCCAACAGGCTCTTCTAGCCCCTGAAAAGAAGAGTAGAAAATTAATCAGTGACATCAGGATAAATATCGCAGAGGAGGTACACGGAGCAAAGTATTTTGAAAAATGTGGTCTGTGATTGAAGATCCCAGTGTACAAAGGGTCATTTTTACCTAAAAGAGTTTAGTAGCCAAATGGGAGTCGTAAATTGTGCTTCCCCTATCCTTGGCTGATGCAAATAAGATCTTTTGAGGCTGCCACATCTCTAGAAGGTTGCTAGAGGTCCATATGCTGAAGGAAAAGAGAAGAGGAGGAATTTTAAGGCTTTTTTTAACATACACTATGCTCATTATGAAGGGGGTGCCTTGCTCTGTGAGTAGTAACCCAGGGGTCTGTGATGGTCCATAGCTCCCGAGAAAACTCATTCCCAGGGCTGACATTCCCAGGAAGCCCAGAGATGTTCCTGCCCTAAGTGTGGGTGGATGAACCTGGCAAAGGAACTTCCAACCTGAGCCATATCTGGGCACAAAGCGTTGAAAACGGGAGACTGAGGCAGCCAGGAAAGGCATTTCCCAAGAATCTGCCTAGCAATACCAGACCTGGTGGGTGCTGGTAGGAGAAGACCATGCTATCAAATGTGAGCTTTTCAAAAAAAAAAAAAAAAAGTATATATAGCATATATTTATTTTTTATTTATTTATATTTATATTCATGCTTCATTTTTCACCGCTTCTCTTTAAGAGACTCAGAAAGCTGCAGAGCTTTGTGGGGATGATGGGACAAAACAGTTCATTTGAGAGTGAGCATTGCTGGCTGAAGATTGGTTACAAAGAACATCATTTGCCGAGGGCTGTGTTTCTATAGTACTTGAATAAACTTTGCAGTTTGCTGGCATTCCTAGTTGAACATTTGGACATTGCTGCTTCCCTGGAAGGTAAAATCTCTCTTATCATTATTGCAACAAGATGATGATCTGGCCAAGACTCGGGCTGAATTTTAATGTCCTCTGTCATCTACCCAGGCTAAAGAACAGGTCCAGGGAGTAACTGCTTTCCTGGATTGAATTGCCCTAAGGCAGCAAGTGAATTTCTGAAGCTTTAGCATTTTTAGCTTTGTTTATTGAACTCTCCAATGAAAATGAGCCAATAAAGTTAGCTGAGACAGTCCATACTGTAGCTGGTGTGATAAAAAATCCGATTAGCTCTGCATTGGGTCTCTACAATCAGATGAACACTATAATGAAATTGCCTTAACCTACAGCAGATGCTTTGAATTTTGCTTTGGCAGGGGAAATAAGTGAGTTGTGGCCTATGATCTTGTCCTTTCTACATACGCTGTGTGCCCAGGAGATGGGAAGGAAGAGATGATGTAGGATATAACAGATTCCTCATGGGGGCATATATGGAGTCATGTATTGATGATCAGCAGGTTTTGCATTCCTCTTTGCTTGTTTTCGTGTGTGTTTAGCTACTAGCTTCCAGCATTGAGACCAACTCTGGAGAGACCTCAACCTACTTAAATAAACAAGGCAGCGAGACAGATGGGCACATAGATCTTGATGGTAGATCTTGAAAGCTGCTCATGTTTGCCCTAAATGCAGTTATGTTGAAGGCCATGGAGGATTTCTCACTAATTTCAGAGGAAGCTGAGTGCCCCCTTTTTGTCCTTTGGAACCAGGTTCATCCCATCCTGATCCCTTCAAGAACCCACCGCTCAAACATAGACATGAAGCAGGCGAAATGACCCTGAGTTGGAAATTTGCATTTCTTAGCGTCAAACATTGTGTAGCCTTGTAATGTCACATCTCGCGGGCTTTATTACAGCTTTTCCATAAAGGACAAAGTCCTGGATTTTCTTTTATTTGTTAATACATAGAGTAACAGGGTGGGCAACTCTTTGGCTGTGCAGTGTGCCTGAAAATATTCGTCATCACCAATTTGTCATTAACCAGGCCTAATATTAGCTAAGATGCAAAAATATCTCTTTGACAACATTCAGTCTGGAGAGGTCTGAGCCTGGGCAGATACTTGGCAGTGGGACTCATGTTTTGGAAAAAAAGCAAGGCCATCATGTAGGTCTGGATTCATTTCATGGCTGTGGATTCATTTCATGGCTATATATCAAGACCAAAATTTGCATCTTTCACTCATTTATTTGAACTTTGGCATCAAGAGCAGGAGTTGAGTGATCTGTTTCCCCTGCACTGGGCAAGGAGTACCCAGTGTGCTAGATCTCTGTCTGTGGATTTTATTCGTCTTGTGGAGCAGGAAAAATGATTGGAGGTCAGCACGCACGATGAAGGAGATTTGGTCCAGACATGCTTCTAAGACAGCAAAGCATGATTCAGTACTGTTATGTTTTCAGACCGCAGAGTTTGTTTTGCTAATGCTTTGGGGTTTCTGCTGCTCTCTTTGCAGTAAATAAATATGTGGTCCGAGTTTTCACTGGCGATGTTAGCGGCAGCGGAACAGATGCAGATGTCTTCATTAATATCTTCGGTGACAAAGGAGACACAGGTATTCAAATGCAAATCGTTTCCTAAAATATTTCTTCCTGCTCCGCAGGCCTGTGATCCGAGCAGCACACAGCAGCAATCTGGCGAATGCAGAATAATTTGGCTGAGCGAAAAGGCACAACAAATGATGCTGGTGGCGCTGGGGTTTCTCACATCCACTGTTCTCGCAAAGTGGTGTCTTTGGGAGCAGCTGTAGCTGGACCGTGAATGTGTCTGTGATCACCTAGACCAGAAAACAAATCCTAGGAAAAAGCATAAGCCAGTGCAATAGGTGCTGGTCCACTAAGGGATGGGATGCAGATGTGTTATTTATAGTGCGTGCAGGGAGAGGTGGGTGTCAGACCCTCTCTGTGAAGCAGGAGGGATGTTTTCCTTTCGGTGTGGCATAGGCTGTGCCCGACTGTTTTGAAGAATAATCTAAGAAAAATCCATGTTAGCTGGCTTTGATTTAATAGTGGTAGTTACTGCTTTTTGTTTTTTTTTTTTTAATGTATATTATATTAACATCTAAATTTTTAAAATGATTTTTTTGACTAAATATTATTAAAAAATGCACCCAGACCAAAATCTCTGGATTCTGCCATAGAAAGAAGCAGGTGGAAAGTCTTGGAGACCTAACTAACAAACACTCTCTCTTCTATCATGTCAAATTTGAGGAGTAATGATATTATGTCTGCCAAGTGTCCTTGAGCAGATTATAAAGCCTGGTGGATAGGTTTCATCCTTGATTAAGTTTACAGGCTCTTACAAGGGGATTCGTCTAATCTCACTTGAGACATCTGAAGGTGGATGTCTGCATCCGCACTGGTTGTCCAGACACCCTGTCATATCAATACGAAGAAGCGACATGCCTAGAAAATGATTCATCCTCTTCAGAGGGATGTGGGATGAATTGCTCCCTGACGCCTTTTCCTGCACCAGTTCTACAGGGCTCCTTGGGCGGATTTGATCCCATTCGTGCTGTAACCAACCCTGTAAATGTGTTGGTTGCATCAGGGGCCAGCGCTTTAAACCTTCAGTTTGTGGCCAGACCCTGTTTAAACAATATGGAAATTTTTGAAGACATTAAAAATAAAAAGAGTATGTGATGGTAGGAAAAAATATAAGAGCCATCTGGATGTATATTTTTGAAAACTCTGAGGGCTGTAAGTAATTATGATAATAGTGTGAAAATCCTGGTCTTTCGTGTGCTCAAGAAAAGGTGCCTTTTTATTAGATATAAAGTCCTGTATGTTCACCTTAAAGCTTGGCTGGGGAAAGCCAGGACCTGGAGGGTATTTGATCCAGTCACAACAGTAGCATTTTTAAGTATTTCTTTATTTACAAACATTCACAACCCAATTATTTTTTCTTTCCTCACTATTTTATTTTGATTATTTTTTAGGTGTGAGAAAACTAGACAATGACAAAGACAACTTCGAGAAAGGAGCAGAGGACAAGTTCACGCTCGACGCTCCGAATCTGGGAAGGTTAAGGAAAATCAACATAGGTCACAATAACAAAGGTGGCTCTGCCGGCTGGTTCCTTGCAAAGGTTTGTTATTATTCTTTAGGAGGTGTTAAACATAAGGATGCTCATTCTGCCTTAAGTAAATTGCCCATCATCTCAAGGGACGTTATGACTGTGAGAAAATCCCATTCTTAGGGCTTGAATCCATCCGCTTTAATCTTGTTTCTCCTGCTGTAGAGCTTCTTTATCAGATGAGGGGGCTCTCTCAAAGCTGGGGCCCCCAAGCCTTGGTGCCTTTATCAGCTTAACTCATTACCAAGGCAGCAAAGATACCAAACCCTAAGAAATACCCACTGAGTTTGTTCACATTGGAAATTTGCAAAGTTTTACAGCTTTACAGCAAATATAAGTGATTTATCATAGGCATAGCAAAAGACATACCGCTGCCACAACGACACCTGTCTTCCTCCTCCTTTTGTATTTTAATCTCCTGCTTTAAGGCATGAAGACATTGCAGCTTTTAGAGAAATGGTTGAAAAATATTGTAAAAGGCAGAATCACCAAGTCTTTCTTCTAATCTCATTTTCTTTCCAATGCTGCTGTTATTTACCACAGTTCACTCTAATCCATTCAAGATCTGACTCCAAATTTGTAAAACCTCAATAACAGGATAGTTCGATGTATTACAAATGCAAATATTAGCACATGCTTTTCTGCCATCTCCATACACTGCACTAAAAGTTATTATGTTGATCGTCCATGAAAAATGCAGAAGATGAAAAACAGAGCTTTTGGGATTCTAGTAATAAGCAGAGGGAAAAGAACAGAGAAACCTTGTTCTCACAGAACAAGTGAAGTCTGAATGACATGCTTATGAAGCTGATTAAGTCACTTTCGTCCCAAAATCTGAAGCAATGGCCAGTTGCAGCCAAAATATTAAGCCACATGACCCATTTAGATGTTTATGATTAAGTAAAAGGCATTTCTTGCCTTGCTAGTGCAGGTGGAAGTTTGGAGGAGCAAGCTAATCCCTAGCTCCATTATCCTGAACAACTGGTAGATGTTTTTCTCCAGTTTCCTTCAGTGGTGGAGGACTATAATGCTGTTACTCCTGGAAGAACTTACTAAGCATCATTATAAGTTCTTCTCATATTTCTTGTGTCTTCGCACTTAGAGCTTTTACTTGAAAATTTAGGGTTTTTCGACCCCTAAATATATGAATAAAGACACCAACATGAAGAGGATCAACGGATAAAGGGGAATCTGAGTGTTGATGCTGCTCCTAACCCTTGTGTAGTTGGGTCTTTAACACTAAGCACAGTGCTGGTCTCTCATACTGACAGTCCTGAGCCTGCTAGACAAATATAGATCTATGGATCTATAGGCACTAAATCCAAGTGGGTGACTTTGGCCTAGTCTGGTATTACATGGAAAAACATTCCCTGTTTGTTGTGGAACAGCCCTTTAGAGTAGGACCAAGAACCCGGTCCTTACAAATGAGAAACTGTCCCTACCACAATGTTTCATGGCTATCTTTGCACATGGTTCCGCATTGTAATAACTGAGTGGAATTAGCTGATATTATTAGCTCACACAAGCTGATCCAGGAATCTCGATTTGTCCTAAAACTCATTGTTGCTGTTTCATAACCTCAGCCTAAAACTGAGCGGGGGTTAAGACAGGCTGTTCCCAAAGCAGAATGAAGATCAGCTGAGCAGAAAGGAGTAGCCAGTAAAACTGATCTAAAAGAGAACGAAGACAGGACAGCCAGATGGCCTTGGCAGCAGAGACATGTGGTCTCGTACACTGAGATGTACAGGTTGAGTTCACTAGAGAAAAAAAGAAAAAAAAATACCCCTTTTTACTAGCCAATTTTCTGAAATTCTGTCAGTTCTAATTAGGGAGGGGAGAGGGATGTGCTTGAATATTAAGTACCAGCTGACATGGGCAATACCCATAAGCTTCTAATGTTCTGTTACCCTCTCTTCTTTGTTTCCTCTGCAGATATTTTTCAAAGAGCTGTTTCTTTTCTCCTAGGTGATCATTGAAGATATCGGCAACAAATGCGACTACCAGTTCCCAGTCGGACGCTGGTTTGCTTTAGATGAGGATGATGGGAAAATCCAGAGGGATATTCTTGTAGGGGGAACTGAAGCCACAGGTAAAACCATGGGCTGAATGGAGATGGTGGGAGATGCAGAGGTACAAAGACTAATGTGATATTTCTGTCCACGTCTTCTTTAGGAGGTTAAATCTCCTAGCCTCAGGGAGATTGCTATTCCAGAGTCAACAAGGTGCCATGAAACAATCCATATTAAGCTTCAGGTTATGGGCTGGGGAATGATGGATCCTTTCACAAAATTACAGAGGCAGTGCCAAGCCTGGAAACTGGCTTTTTGATTATACAACCTGATTAGAACAGAGATAGACAAATGTTATGTCTCTGTTAAAGGAAACTAGGATGTAAAGTCAGTAAAACAAATTACCACTGGGTTGAAGATGATTTGGATAGTGTTTTGCCTGTATTTATTGATTAACAGAAGGGTAAACAGTGTGACTATGCAATTACTAGGTACTCTTTAGTTCTTTGCAAGGTCTATAACATCTAGATGCAAGGTCTATAACATATGCAGTCTTCGTGGCTTCCTGAATGTGCACTGGAAAGTGGTCTGGATGCAGAAATAGGATTGTATGATGCATGTTGTGAAAATCAAAGATTGGGAAAAGAAACCTTCTAACTAAAAGAGTGTAGCTTCCTTACTGAAAACTTCTCCTGCTGTTTGGCATTTTTCAATTTGCATTTTTTTTCTGCTCTCATAATTTTTGTTGAAGCTATTCCATTTGCACAGTAAAATGTGCCTGAATGCATTCTTTTTTCGTGCAAACTCTAAAGAAAGACAAGAATGCTTGCAGGACATTTAGTTCTGACACTGCTTCTCTTCCCAATGTCCCTACTGAGAGTTATGGGTGATTTGAGTCAAGACAGGACTTAGCATGGACTCTCGCTGCCAGACACACGTTCCTTGAGCGTGATGGCGTTACACATCTTGCCCCAGCTATCCTCTGAGCATCCTTTGGTGCTTCTGCTACTTGGTACCTCTGAAAATCAAGCAACTCAGCTGCCAGCTCAAGTTTTTGCATGTTTTCACCAAATTATCACTAAAGAAAGGATGTAAAAACAACCCAGCTACAATCTCAAGCTTTCTTGCAGTGGGCCCTGCTGTAGCAAGTTTGTGGCCTATTCCTCTTCGAACTGGAAATTAGTTGTGTGTTTCTCAGATGTGTGTGTGGAATGAAAACAAATAAAACATTGCACCTTGTCCACACTGAAATCTCAAAAACCCATGGGAAAGAAGTACAATGCTATGTAAATCCCATCTAGAACTGTGATACTCAACCTTTTTGTTCCTCCTAACCAAATTCCTGATTCCTTCAGGTATTGTGTACAACGTTGCTGTAGTGACAGGAGATATCAGAGGGGCTGGCACGAACTCCAAGATCCATGTGATCCTCCACGGCTCCAAAGGCTTGAAGAACAGCGGGAAGATTTTCTTGGAAGGAGGTGAATTTGAGCGTGCCAGGACAGACCTCTTCAACGTGGAGATAGCATCTCTTCTCAGCCCGCTCAGCAGAGTCACCATTGGGCATGACAACTGCGGTGTCAGTTCTGGCTGGTATTGTGAAAAGGTGAGACTTGGTCATTGATCAGTTTTTTCCTATTCTCGACGACCCCATCAACCAAATAAATTTAAAAATTCTATCTTTATTTGGATGACAATATTCCCCCATTTAGCAAGTCAGAGTTATACATAATGCATGGTAGCTGTAATTGCCTCCAAGGCACATTTAAACACATAAATCAATCACTTGCTAATTGAGTTGATTGCCCTTTGCAGCCACAAAGATAGATATTATTTTCTGCTCAGCGCCAAAAGCACCTCCAGTGGTTTGCCCAGAGGGCCAAACATAAACATGATCTGTGATTGTGCTGAGCATTTTAGAGTTGTTGTCTATGCTCAGATGTTCCTGAAAGTTTTAGATGCTGCCAGGAAAAAGAGGCTGCCCTGGGAGGCAGTGGAGCAGCATGAGGTTGTTCTTAGTGCCAGCAAGGCCAAGAGGAGGGAGGAGAGCGCGGATGCTGCCTACTCATGCCTGCCACTACGCTCCAAAGGGCATGCAGTTTTCCTGGAAAGCACAGATGGCCTAGGATGCATTTGGAGGCATAATGTGAACGCCTGTGACCACGCTGCCTGTCCTTGTTGCCTTCCCCTGGTGGTGTTTCATCACTTCTTGGTAGACCTGTTTTGACGTGCTCTGGAGGAGTGGGAATAACAAGACTCAGGTCTTTTTGGCCACGCAGGAGCATATCCATATGCTCCTGAATATAAATATGGGTCCTGAACATGATCCTAATGGGGAACTGTGCAGCAACCTGGGTTTGTTCATGCAGAATTGACCAGGAAACCAGGCTCAAAGAGCAGGACCAACATCCCTCGCTGTGTCATTGCTTCAGTTGCTTATGCTTTCAGGATCGGGGTCCTGAGTAGTGCCAGAATATTCGAATTAACCTCTCTAGTTTCTTTCTCTAGGTGGTGGTTTACTGCCCATTCACTGGTATCGAGCAAACCTTCCCTTGTGGGAAATGGTTGGATGAAGATGAAGGAGATGGCCTCATAGAGCGGGAGCTCTACGAAATGGTCTCCCTGCGCCAGAAAAGACTAAAAAGTAAGTATTAAAAACCATGCAGTAGTCTCCTGTGACCCTGCTCCATGGCCATGCCCTGCATGCGTCCTACACAACGCAATATGGGCAGACCCATGGTCAACCAGAGCCTGAAACTAATCAAGTCTTGACTGAGCTTTATCTTTGTACGCCTGGTTTGGAAAGATAAAGAGAAAAGTGAAACTTTTAAAGTGTTTTGGATAACCGAACTCATTTCCTTAATGGGAAGGAAATGGGGTCTAGCAGCCTTCAAGGGTTGGCCAGGCTTATGCCTACTCTGTCCTCACTTCTGCAGACAAGCCAGGGAGTTTCTTCTCACTATAGCATTTAAACCTGCCTAGGTTTAAAGGCAGGAAACTTAACCTAAATAAGACAGATCTAGTCGAAAAGAGGTAGAAAAAAACAAACTCTTCCCACTAACTTCATTTATTTATTTATTACTCTGGTCCTTAGAGGAAAAACAATGCATTAGCCCTGTCCAACTGCCAAACGTTGCCTCTGTGGGTGAGCAAGCCCTGCATTTGAAGCCTTTTCTCTGGGGAGATTCCTGCATTTGCTTGGAGATGCTGCTCGGGGCTGTGTAGGGCAGCATAGCAGCACAGGCTGCTTGCACGAGCCTCACTAACTGCGTTTGCAGTGATGGAGAGCTGCCGTCTTGCCCATGTTTGCATGCATGTGTGTAAGCAGAATGTTTTAATTAGGATAACACATGCGGTTTAATCGGGATGCTTCAGGTTGGCTCCTGCTTAAGCAGTCAGCAGTTCTTTTAAACAGGCTTTATCTAAATGTTAGCCACTGTTATAACCACATTACATTGCAGCCTCAGTCCATTTAACTAAGGCATCTGCAACCTTTAACCCTCTATTATCAGCTCTGATTGTTATTGACAGGCTAATTCCCCTGCTGCCACAGTGCAGGAGATAGACAGGGAGCATTAGCCTTGAGGAATCTGTGACCTTTAGCTGCCAGATTAGAGCAGCGTGAGACTCCGGGTTGGAAATGACCTGTTATGTCATCTCGCCTATCGCTCCGTGCGTGCAGGACCGTCCTTTTCTGCGAGGTGATCAAAGCTGGGTGCAACCTCACTTTGGGTGTCCATGGTGAGACATCTCCTTGCATTTGCAAGCCGTTCCCCCAGCCAATTGCAGCTCGACATGGAGCTTGCTCTTATTCTCACCCTTTTTTTTTTCCCCTTCTTCCCTTATCTTGCGTGTTATCCTAGAACTATTGTGTCAAGTCTGGCTCTCCTTGGTGTTGGTACCCTGGAGGAGAGTTGCTTTGGCTCAAAGAATTTCCTGACTGCCCACATGTGAAGGGGAGTTTTGGGAGAGACACAGGGGAATTTGTCCTCCCAATCCTACAAGGATGAGGAAGGGAAGCTTGGGGAATGCTAACCTGGTTCACCTGGATTTCTGCTATATATTAAGTTCCCTCTCCTCTTCCCTATACACAAATCCTTCTTCTTCTTCCCTTCAGCAGCAGATGTCAAGGAGGCCAAGCAGAAAAGATGAAAGAAGTCTCTGGTGTCCAGCTTGGCTCTGCTCTTTTTCCTGGCTGCTATATTACATGCCATGAGCAAACTTGCCTTAGCTCCCTTCCTGCTCTCACAGAGCTCATTGCTACTTTTCAGAACACAGCGTTCATGAATGATTTGAACTATTTAAATAGGAGAGGAACTTTTTTTCTGAAGAAGAGTTTCCTCTCCCCCCTCATTTTTTGGGTAACTCAGTCCCCTCCCTTTTGTAATTACATGCTGAGTAGATCAGTAAAAAGCTAATTTATATGCATAGCATCATATTTTTATATTCCATTCCGGGCTCTGAAGGTCAAGCTGTGCTCGTGTGGGCTCAGGCATACCAAAAGGGTTTGCAATTCTTTCATTAGAATTTTTTAATAATTCAACCCATGTCTGAGTTGGGGAAGAAACCTGTTCCCTCTCCTGTAGGTGCTGCAAGGCCTGCAGAAGTGAAGGCCTGCAGGTTATTATCAATAAAGTGAGAATGCAGATGAAGGGCTCTGTAGGGAAAATAGCATTGGCTTAACACGTGCAACCGTTCCCTGATGAGTAAACCAGTGTAAATTTGCAGCATGCGGACTCTTCTTATAATTAAAACGCTGGGTGAAGCCTAATGAAATGCAGATTCAGCTTTTAGCTTTGCCACACACTTTGGGCCTTTGACTTGGGGTAACTCATCACTAATTAAAACTAGGTGGGATTTAGACATTTAAATCATATAAACACTGTTGAAAAACACCTTCACTTCCCTTTGATAGTGCAAATGGGTGAGAGATATCTCAAGCGGAGCCAAGCAAGCCAGGTACCAAGTTTGGTACCTGTCCTGCAAGAAGCATATTTGGACTAATTGGCCTGGTAGGTCAGGAAGGCTCATTAGCTCAAGATGAAGGGGTATGTGGTTGCATCCATATCGCTGCTTGTTCCAGAAGCAGCTCATCTAGAGCACGTTTTGGAGCTACCTGGAGCCGCATTGCACAGTGCTAGCTGGGAGCTTCTTTCCCAATGACAAAAAGAAAGATTACACAGTTTCCCTGCGTTGAAAATGTCCTTTGAAGCTAGAGTTATGAGTGCTGGAGAAGTGTGCTGAAATTGCAGAGATGGAGCAATTCCCTGGATTACCCTGTTACTACTGTATGACATATAGTAATGTGACTCACCTATGAAGTGGTGATTTATGTGTTTTCTCATTTTATTTTAAAGGGAGCCACATTATTATTATATTTCCAGGCAATCTCATTCCAATATGTCATGTAGCAGCTGATAATGTTAGTGCAGAAAAGGACAAAATGTTTGTGTCTTCTTTCATCCAGCTGTCTGTACCATCCAAAGAAAATGATGAGAATTATGCTTTTAATGCTTTTATTATTTTAAATTGTGGTTTAAAAAAAAAAACTTTTAAACAAAATGCTTTTTTTTTTTTTAGAAAATCCTTGGTCTCTGTGGATCTGGACAAGTGACATTAAGAATGCAGGGACAGATGCCACCATCTTTTTCCAGATTTATGGAGACAAGGGAAAATCAGATGAGATGAAGCTGGACAACAATTCAGACAACTTTGAAACTGGACAGACTGACAAATTCATGGTATGGATCTTCTGCTAGTGGTCAGTTTTCCTGAATATGCTTTTTCAAGGCATAATCTTTAGCCATGTATGGAACGCAAACCGCATGAGATCTTTTTATCAGCTGTCTCGAGATCTCAATAGGCCTCCTTAAGCAGAGGATAAGTTATTCGGTGTGGTTGTGCTGCAAATGATTTCCCTGCCCATAGATCTGTTCTGCCTTCTCCAACCAGGGCTTAGGGTGTTATCCAGGGTACTCTGGTGGCAGTGGCCACCTCAATCACAGTAACATTAAGCACTTCATCTCCTCTGTAGCTCCTGAAGCAGATAGCCTTTACCCTCAGGGTCAGCTCCATCCCCATCAGAGACCTGCTGCACCCACCTAGACCATTTTAAAACAGAAATGGGCTTAACATTCCCGTGAAAATTTTCTGAGACAAAAAGGAACAACGTTAAAATCTTAGAACGAGGCAGCCACATTCCCTGCGGGGCTGCTTCTTAGAGGCCATGGCCTTTGGGATTTTTGGAGTAATGTAATACTTTATTCCCCCATGACTCCTCAGTGCTTCTGTGGGCATTAGCTATTTACAAGAGAAGGAGTAGAGATGTTTTCTGTCCCAAGTGATGAGGTCTTGCCCCTCCATGGACATGAGCCTCTGTCAATGTTTTAAGCACTCTTTGGAGGCTGGGAAGAGTTGTCTTGTGTTCCCAACTCCCCTTTCCTCATTCTCTAGTACATTCCTAAAAGTCACCATGGGAATACTAAGAGAAAAGTTGAGAACCACAGGATTTTAATTGATGTTTGTCACTAAAACACTCACATCCTTTGCGACAAAATCCGTTACTGTCTTCCAGGAAAGTATGGCCATTTTACATGGAAAAAGATGGAGTTTTAGCTAAGTCTGTAGTTGTTACTTGGAGAAACAGTTTCAATGAGCTCTCGTGATCAAGTGGGTTTGGATTCAGCCTATATGTTGTCCTCTCATGAAAAGAGAGACATCAAGCTATCTTTGCAGACTAGGGTTGAGTCTTTTTAGGAACATTAGTTTTTACCTCCTCTCTGCCCTGGCTCTCCAAAGAAGTTTTGTGGCATGCTTTGGGTGCGTGCTTTGCTGGTCTACAGAAATGGGTAGTGTTCTGTTTTCTTTACTCTTGCAGATTGAACTCCCAGATCTTGGCACATTTTATAAGCTTCGGATATGGCATGAGAAGAGGAACCCCTTTGCAGGCTGGCATCTGAATAAGGTGAGAGGACAACAAAAAACACTAAACCCCAAAATCTCTACCGGGCACAGAAATATATGTTGTCAGTTGAGCATCAGTGCCTGCCTGCACTGAGTGGGTGGAAGTGGATATCCTATGTGAACCTGGGGCATGAAGGAGGAAATGTTGCTGTGGCCTCTGCAAAAATGTGTGGAGAGACAATAATTTGTTGCCTTTTTTTTTTTTTTTTTTTGAGGAAATTCCCTCTCTTCATCCCTGTCAGTTCAGTCTGGTGGACAGTAATCTTTACATGTGCTGTGCAGAAGTAGAGATTGTCTCTTTTATGGAGTCAGGCCCTGATGATGGGAGGGAAAGAGTATTTTGCTGCGCTGATTGACACTCTTCCACTCATTGCCTAGAGAGCTGTCCCTGTGCCGAGTCCTTGCACCAGGGTTTTAGCCCTTGTGCTACAACTTTGGAGATACATGTGGAAGCTGTGAAGATTGCTGCAGGCAGGTGTTTATAAATATTCCCAACTAGAAAACAGCAGATCCCAGCTCCTTTTCTTTCATAGAGCCCCAAAATTGGGATGTTGCATGCAGTTCTTGCTGTACTAGGCAAGCTAGGAGCTGAGCTGGTCTTTGAGATGTGAGACGTAGGCAAGGAGAAGGTGGAAGGCAAGAGGAGCAGCAACAAGCGACAGAATTCTGTAGCACTTGGGGTTGCCAAGAATAACCCACTGATGAGGGGCACAAGTGATGCTTGCCATTTGGGTCGGAATATGTGGGAAAGGAGATTCTGTTTGGACCAAACTGCCTGACCACATGTGGCCATGCTGCATGAAGTCGATCTATCTGTGTACAGCAAGTCTGACACATTTGGGGTGTTATCAGGCTCATTGCACATGAAACCCATCACCCCTGCATCCATTTTAGTATCCAGGACCTCTGGATGAAGCCTTGTTCCATTCTTTAGACATTGTATGCTTAGCTTGCTTCAGGTCTGGGTAAGGGTCCATTTTCTGCTACAAGAATGTAAGAACAGCAACTACTTAGATCAAAAGACTGCCTAGCCCAACATCCCTCTCCTGTGGGACCTGAGTGAGTGATTAGAGATCAGTGAGAAAAAGCTCATTTTTGAAACTTCGCCTTAATATTGTTCCAATATGGAATTATTTTCAGCTTAGGAACTTAAGTCCTCAACAGACCTACTAAATAACATAAACTTAGCAGGCTTGCTTATTTTTGATTTACTTGCTCTAAAGTTCCAGCCCTTTGAATTTTAACACTTTTAGCAACTGTAACAGCTTTTGGCAAGGAATTTGCAGGCTCATTATCCTCTTTTTGTTTGTTTTGAACTTCTGCTCTGCAAGCAGCACTTGATGCCCTCTATTGCTTTTACCAGAAGAGAGAGCAAACAACTGATGCCCTCTACCTTCTCTATACCCCTGAGGTTTTGTAGACCATCGCATCCTCTCTTCCCCTGCTCCTTCAGCCATCTGCAGAGTCCAAACTTATTACTTATTTATTGCTTATTATAGAAGCTCCTCCAGATCTTTGACCAATCTTGTTGCCATTTTCAGAGTGTTTTCCTAAATTTGCTGTGCACTTTTTTTGAGAAGACTCAGATTGCACTTGCTATCCAAGATGTGCTGTAAGTGTAGCTTTAAAGAGTGGAATAATTATGGGTTCTGTCCTGATTTCTGTTTCATTTCTAACAATCTGCCCTGTTTTGTTGCTTATTTGTTTGTTTTTTTTTCTACCCACACTCAATGCTGAGCTGATATTTTCATCCTGCTGCTCAGCCTGATAGTTGAGGACTAGGGTCAAGGTCCTAAATTTGTCCCTGGGAACAGTGGAATAAACTTCCAGTATATGGTCAGATTCCTAATGTTGTAAAAAAGCCAGAAAACAGCATTTTACATAAGATTTTCCTATTGGTTTTGCCTTTTGCTTTGGATAGGGTGAATGTGAGTGACCCTTTATCGCAGTGGTAGATGCATTGGTCATCACGGTCTGATTGAAAGGTAGAAGTTTTGGGCAATCACATGTGAGTCTCAGTGACATCCCTTTTATTAATGCACATCATATTTCTGCTGTGCCCTACTCTGACTTCCCAGTCAAAAAAAGAAAAGTACCCAAACTGTTAGGAACTTGCTGCTTTTTGTCTCCAAGCCTCTAAACTCATGCGGTGCTTTGCTTTAACGAAGGTAACTCTGCTGAAAACACTGACAAAAGATAAATACTCCTTCAACTGCGGCCGCTGGCTGGATATCAACGAGGAGGACAACGAGATCGTGCGGGAGCTGCCTGCAGAGGGGCCGCTGGTGCCTGAAGTGATGCCAGGTGGGAGCCGCCAGCTCCGCGCGCGTCTTGCTCTGTCCTGACGTGGAGAGAAACCTTCTTTGTGCAAGGGATGTGTGGGCAAGACCCCTGCAATTCAATCAGCTTCACCCCCTGGCGCTTTCCCTCTGCAGCATTTTCTGTGGGCATCATTAGCTGCGGGAAGCACCAGAAATCCCAGACTGTCTTATCCCAGGCTATCCCAGACACTTATATTGTGTGAATCACTTTGTGAAGGAGATGGGAGAGTGCTGCCTGTAGCACAACTTGATTCCAGTGGCATACTTTTGTTTTTCCTTCAACTTATATTATTTTTTAATTAGTACTTTTTTTAACTTGCATTTTTTCAACTTATATATATTTTTTCAACTTGTATATTTTTTTCAACTTGTAAAGTTTTTTTTTTTCCAGTTTATATTTTTCTGCTCTCTCTTAAAAAGTCAAGTGTCAGGCTTAAGTGCATACTCGTGCAAAGCATGCTTAGCTGAAATGCAGCTTAAAATTTAACAGTAATTTTTGCGCTTAGAAGTTTTATTTAATTATATGAGGCTTTATGCAGCTATAGGTATAAACATATATATGCTTGCACAGAGCAATGCGTGCAAGGGCACAGGGAGCCTTCAGAGCCTGTGAGCAATGAATCACATTTTTTGGTTAATTAAACCCAAACTGGAGAGTTAATTAAAGAAAGCC
>JAUBNY010001030.1:1953265-1978817 GCA_032275445.1 Crypturellus soui
GACCTTGTACTGCAGGAATAAAAAGTACTTGAAGGGAGAAATTTGGAGGATAGAATAGCCCAAGACGACTATTGGAGTTCCTTTTTATTTTTTCCCCTTTTTATTGGATGTGTCCAGTGCTGACTGCTCTCAAAGACGGGGCTCTGAGCCTCCTGCTTTCCAAAATATCCTATGAACCCCGCGATCTGCATGCAGCAGAGCCGCTCTGCAGAAGAGGGAGAGTAATTGTAATTGCAGATCTTATTAAAATGTAAATAAACTTGTTTTTGGAACGCATCTTCAATCAGTTGTGGAGAGGGCTGCTCAAGTTCGAATGCAGGCTCTTCCCCATAAGGAGCAATCGTGCTGAGTGGAGGCAAGAAGCAGCACCCAAGTGTCAGGCTTGCAAGAAGGTTTAGGAGGTTGGATCAGAGCTTCTCCCCTCACCTGGAAGAAAAGCAAATGGGTCGTGATTTAACCTTCAGATACCCTCTGAGTCATGTTTTGTGCCAGGCTCGTTTCTGTGTGGTTGCTTGGAGGGATTTTGTTTTGTTATTAACATTTCAGGCCTTCAAATTTTGTTCCTCCTCTTGCTAGTGATGACGTGAAATGCACAAGTCAATGTATGGGCAGAAGTGGCTGTTGAAAGCGCCACTTGAAGGCTGAAATTAATTGCGAGCCGCTGCAAAATGTAAACTGCAATTAATTGCATTGCCAAAAACTGTTAAATTTCCGTCTTCACAGTAATAAAATACCGAGTGACGGTTTGTACCGGCACGGTGAGTGGCAGCGGCACGGACGCCAACGTCTTCGTCTGCCTCATTGGTGACCAGGGGGACACGGGCGAGCGCGTGCTCTACAACTGCATCAACACCGTCAATAAATTCGAAAAAGGCAACGTAAGTTCGCGCACAAACGGGCTGGCATGTTCTGCAGGTGGCGGCTTGGGGCTTCTTGCAGGTTTTTCCGAGATGCACATTTGCGAGCTCAGCTGGTTCCTCTGCTAGTTTGGCCTTGGGGAATAGGGAGATGATTCTATGTAAACTGTACACGTTGGGTATCGGAGATGGTTGTGGCTGGAGGGAGGCTTTGGACAGGGGCAATGTGCCCTTGCGTGGCCCTGATCAGCTCGTAAGAGTCTCCCAATCTGGTCCCCAGCTTATTCTCAACTGCTGAAATGGTGACTTTGCATGGGGGAATGTTTCCAAGAAATCCTTCCTTCTTTCAGGAATGAGGAGGAGACTTCCCTGCTTCATCTTACAGTGGGAAAATTTGTTTTTCATAGCAAATCATGAAAATCATGGTATTTAATGCACATTGCAGAAGCTTTTTTTCCTTTTTATATTTCCTTCATTCTCCTGTCCACAGTGCCACACTCAATCTTCATGTCTTATTTGCAGACTATGTTTTAATATGTTTCTGTATTCTCATGCCCTGGACAAGCGGGATAGGAATAGCCTGAAACGGAGTCTCTTCATGGAAAGCAGGAGATAATGAAGGGGTCAAATCATAGTTAATGACCTTGCTGCATTAACAAGCAAATTGTGTCCCGATCTGATCCACGGGATCAGCCTACTTTATATATATATTTAATTATGATGCACGTTTGGGATCTCTAGGCCCAGCTTACACTAAAGCAAGTATTTCCTATAGGAGAGTTTGAGAATCTGATCATAAGGGCTGTGCATGCAGGTGGCCTATCTGTTGTGTCACGACCTGATTGAAATTTTTGAATGAGAAGAAAATGAGGATAAAAGGAGGCCATGTTTTCAACAATGACCATCAAACTTAGGCTCGTGAAATATTCATTAGCACTTTGGATTTTCTTTGAGTGTCTAGAAGTTCCAATTCTACAACGAAATCACTGAGAATTTTTTAGTCTTTAGGAGAACTTTCATTCAGTTTTTCTTGTGGTCATAAGACCTGTGTACAGCATCACAAAGTGAGATGTTAATTCTTCACTGGAAATGATAAAAAAGTTCGGCAGGCAAAACTAATTTTTTTTTTGCCCATTGTACTTACATTATAGATTTGGATAAACTTGTTTCTAAGAAGGAGGCCCAAACTCTAAAGGACAACATTTGTCATTTGGGGAATTCTTGTTTTGCCAAGATGGTAGCACAGTGAGTCATAATGAAGACTATGAAGTTCCAAAAAAAATATTTTCAGTTTACAGGAGGCAGAAGTATTTTAAACACAGATGATTTCTATTATATGTTAACTTCCGAAAATGAGCTATAGGGTAACTTGCATAAAGTAAACAAAGGAAAATTGGAAAAAAAAATTTTGGAAATCAATTCATGTGAGTAATTGCATTCAGACCAAGTAAACCAAAAGGGAATCTGTTAATGACTAACTGTTATTCTGGCGTGAAGAGCTGAAAGCTGGTGAGTGAACTGGAAGTGGTTAAAGAACTGATCCTGGCAAACACAGAGCTCGTGTATTCAAGAGACTGAATGAGTATATCTACACTGATTAACTCAGATATACTGTTAAAAAGAAAGGTGGTCAAGTCAGCGTGGTCTCTGATCTACAGCCACTTAAACCAACAGCACCTTGATTACAATTTAACTTGAAAAGTTAAATTACAGATTACAGATTACAGATTCAAATTAACAGTCTAAACAGAAGGTAAAATTTAAAGATGCCTCTAAATTAGATATTTACTTTGCAGCAATTCCCTTCATTTACTTACTCATTAATTTATATCGGCCATTAATAAATAAAATGTGCTTTGAGCGTAATGACTCCTGATGACTTCCTGACTCAGTCTGAGTCAGGAAGATTTTGATAACTTAAGACACTGCATGTAAGCCCATCCTTAACAGTTTTAAAAGTGGCGGTATTTTTAGTTGTCCTTATTTTAAAAGCCACTGTTGAGGCTGCTGAAGCATTCTTCGCTCAATGAGAGAAAAAAAATTAGGAATATTTTTATCCATGCTTGAAAATCATAAAATGCATTTTTTTAATAAATATTTTTATAACTATTTTTCCTCACTGGAACCCCATGCCCTTCCTGTCCTGTTTCCTGGGAGATGACTGGATATGTGCTACCCACATACGTGTTTCACAGACCTATGGTGGGAGATGATGAGGAATGGATGAATCAGTGGGTTGGCTTCCCCTCTCCTGATGGTAACCCTATCCATTGTATCTCTATGTTGGTCTATATGCTTCAGACCACCGAGTGATCATATAGGTAATCACCATACATGTGTTTGTACATGTGCCATAGATATTTATCTGGCCTTGATTCCTGCAAGAGTCTCTCCTAACTCTCTCCTAACACATCTCTCTTCCTTCAGTGGAAGGAACCACTTATTCCAGCTTGCTTTTGGGTAAGAGAGTAGGCTGGGGTCCTGAGGGGACATCGCTTGGACTACTTGAACCCCTTTTTCCAGGGGAAAAAGACCTAAAATTGAGGTCTTTTGTGGAGTAGTAACCACCATCACCACTGTTAGATTCTTGGTTAGATCCAGTCTCTGGATACAATGAGGGACCAGTCTGTCTCCTGAGGTAGCCCTGGATGCCCACGTGCCGGGAGCTCAAGTCGTGCTCAGCAGCCTCTGCTGTCTGAATTGAACGTGTCGTCTTTGAACTCTGTCTCTAAACACTTCTGTGGTTTTGGTCTGAAGGTCTCAGTGCCCAAGGTCACTCGGAAAACCTATATTAGAGCAGAGGTTTGAACTTGGATTTCCTGCCTCCCTGCGAGAACTTCTTAATAACCAAATCACTTCTCTTCTTTGCAGCTGGGGAGGGCAGGCAATGACGTGGGAGATTTAAAATGCCATCAGATCATATATTCATAAATCTAACGCTATGCTTCCAGCACAAATATTCCAGCTTTCAGTCTTTGCTAAATTAATTTGTACTTACTCCTTCATCTTGTGAAGAATTATCTTGCAGCATGCTGATGATGTCGATTTGATTTCGACAATAAATTTGGTTGTTCTGTTTGTTTTTAAAGAGAAATATTGCCTCATCATTTTTTTTTTCCTTTTTCCTTGCCAAAGGCTGATGAATTCTTCGTGGAAGCGGTGACGCTGAAGCAGGTGAGGAGGGTGAGGATAGGGCATGATGGCAAAGGAGGAAGCAGTGGCTGGTACCTTGACAAAGTGATAGTGAGGGAAGAAGGACAGCCAGAAAGTGAGGCTCTGGAATTCCCCTGCTACAGGTACTGGAATTAATGCTTGCAAATTATGCCTCCCCCAGGTCATTTCTCAGACCTCAAAGATCCTAGCTGTTTTTCCAAGACTGTGATTTTCTGAGCACAGCTTAATGCTTTTTAGCTATTCATTCGTTTACTTTTGCTAAGCCTGAAAGCAAAACGTGTGGATTGGGAGGTTTGAAGTTCTGTTAATTCCCCTCACCAAATAAATTTCAAACTTGGCAACAATTAGCTCAGCAATACAGAGAATTTCCTGAAGATAATACACAACCTTCCAGTACCACATCCAGTGTCACTGCAATTGCCTGCTGCAGAAACACTCTCTGCAATCTATTGCAATCTCCTAGCCTTATTGCATATGTGGGACAAAGTCCTGGACCCTCACATGCACATCCCATCGTCCTGAGAGCAATGGGATGCCCTTTTCGTGTTGGGGAGAATGCAAGATTGCTCCTTGCATGAAGGGAGATGCGTCTCATGCAGAGAGAGAGAGTTGCAGGGCACAGGGCTGTAACTCAGCCTCATGGTGTGAGTTACAGATGTATTCTTCTCTTTCCTAGACAATCAAGTGGCCAGGAGGAATGTGCTGTAGTGGGGCTACCCATGGGGTAGCCAGAGGCACCATCTGCCCCAGAGCTGACCTGGGTCTGTCCCAACATCTTAGAGAAACCAGTGAGAACTGAGTGAAAACACAAGAGACCAACTGCCACGTAGTTCAGTGTCCTGCAGAGCCCAGCTGCTCTTGCAGGAGGTCCAGCCCTGCAGGATGGAAGCCCATAGAGCTCTGCTCAACAGCATTTGAGTTCCTCCTCTAAAAACCCATCTCCTGGGAGGCAAGCGCAATTGTGAAATGCAAACACAATTACTCCTAAATTGCCAACAAGGGTAAAACTGCTAAGTTGGTTACTTGTCGTTTGTCACTATAAATCAGGAAGGATCTCACTGTGATCAGGGGAGTCAGCTTAATATAAAACAGTGCGGAGCCAGACCCACACACTCTGCCTTGCTAAAGCACATCCCCAAACTCACTGGGGAGACAGCAGTGAGCAGCAGATGCAATGCCATCTTGGTTGTGAAAAGCAGGCAAGTCTCTCCCTTTTTTTGAGAACCGCTTTGTCATTGCTGTCTTTTGATACATATTTAACAACCATATGTTTTACCGAGTTAAGCAACCCAGCTAGACAGGTTTTCGCTTGGGCATGCAGTGTCCACGTGAAGAGCTCTTTCGCTGAGGCTCTCCAGAGATTTTTCTGTGTCTAACTGCACTGTGCAGCTGCTTCACGTTAAAGATGTTTCTGAATTGTCTCCTTACTTGGGTACTTAATTAGCAGCCTTTCCTCAGCTCCAAACGATGAACCCTTTCCCTTAAGGGTGACATATGTGGGAGTGTTCCCCTGCGTCCAGGGACTGGAAGGGAAGAGAAGTCCTCACTCAAACCTCAGCCCCAAAATATCCATCAGGTACATTCAAATCACAAGTGATGGGACTCCACTCTTCTTACCTTTCTCAAGTGAGAACAGTCTGTAGCTGCATTTGCTGTCCTTGTACCAGCATTATCCTTTCCTCTCAGATTGAGAAGGTAACATGACTGATCACCTCCACCCAAGGGGAAAGTTGCTCCTACCCCCTCTTTGGTGCCCGTGTCTCCCGAGAGACGGGGGCATCATCGTAGTATACAGGTGTTGTCATGGAGTCTGGAGATATCTGAGGGCAAAGGTGCTCACCCACTGCATCCTCCGTATACATCTCCATGACCTGCAGCGTTTGGATGTTTCTCTCCATTCCTGTGGGCCAAGGACGGATTTTATCCTTGCTGCGAGGGGCTTGCGTCACCTGCTTCTGCAGAATGGAGGTGTTGATAAAAGACTTGGCCAAGAAGAGCAGCCCTCTTTCAGTGAGACCATCCAAGCAAGGTTAGTTGGAAGCTCCATCCTGGGGACACTGGGAGAAGCTTCCATTTCTGCTTGACCAGTCCACCAGCAAGTGGACATGCTGATGTTCTCGTTGCCTTCAAATCCCAGACCTGATCAACTCTTTTCTGCAGCACAGTCACATGGAGAAAACAACTTCTGCTGCCCTGTCCTTACTGAAAACCACCACATTGATTTTTCTGTCACCTAGTCACTGCTGTGAATGAGCTGGAGGACAAAATGCCTTCTAACAACGACACATGTGACCTGTGCAGAAGCCTCCAGAGGTTCCTTCCTTACCTCCATGAGAATTAGGTTGTACTGGGGTGAGGAAAGCAAATACTGCAGCAGAGAGCTGGCTAAACAGCTCCCATAGTCCCTAGGTTCCTAAGGACACAGCATAGATCTCCACTGCTTATAATTCATGGAAGTCTCTGCTTTTATTATTTACATATTCATGATCATGGCTATGTTTTTTTCCTTTTAATTTAAAGGCTTTTCTATGACTCTATTATGTCATCTTTTACCTAATAGTCACAGCGGCGCTCTGAGACCAACTGGCTTTGTTTTACAAGGGAGCCAGCAGAGATAAACAGAAACTAAATGGATTAATTGTGAGTTTGTGTCAGATTCAGGAAGAGAAGCCAGGAGTAATGACTCCCAGGCCTGTGCTTGCAACTCTTAAAGCAGTTGGCTGTAAAGAGAGTGGCTTGTAAGTCATGAATTGGAGTCAGTGATTTTTAAAGTGGTCCTCTGAACTGTGCTTCCAGAAGAAATAAGTAGCTTCCCCAAGTGTTCTAGGCAGGACGAGGAGTTCATTAAACTGGTGCACTGCAATATTTTTCCTGTTTGGTGACCACATGACGTTAAGATAATCACATTTTTTTTTTAGGCTGAACACTGAATCACTCATTGATACGACCAAACAATTTACACCTTATAATGCCTGATGTGGTTTAAGAATGATGATGTGGTTTAAGAATTATGGTAAACACCACTGGAAAGTTCGAAATGAGGAAGTTCATCTCTCACCCCAGAACTGGAACCAAACTTTTCTGAGACTCAGAGCTGTGTTCTTCACTTTTCATTTTCTCCTCAAGGCTCTGTGGCAGTCCAGAAGTGGACGAGCTGACATTCTCTAAAATAGCCTATTTTTCATAACATTTATATCCCAGACAGAAAAGAATTTTCAATCAGGCAGAGTTGAGAGCTCATGATAGGGTAGAATTTTATATGCTATAAATCATTACAGCTCCGCTGAAATCTTCAGCAATACTTTGTTACATATTTCTAAGCATATGGACTGCACCATTCTAATTTTTCTCCATTGTAAGCATTCAGGAACATTGTTAATTCTCTAAAGAACACCTCACAAGCCGTGAGTGAAATGGGGCACTACGAGTTCCTCAGGCCCCTGTGGAAGAACATTTATTAAGTCAAATGCCAAAAGTGATCCTCATGCAAAAGATCCAAAGAAACCCTCTGTTTTATAGAATCCTCTCTAAGTATATACATATATATGCACTATGCATGCAGACACATATACACAAATACAAATGGATGTCTGAATTTGTCCAGATGTGCTATTCCTTCTCTGCCCCCTTGCTTAGACACTCCCTCTAAAGCAACTTCCATGTTTTTGTTGCATCAGCTGCAACATCTTTTTTTTAGAAACAAATGGGTGATTCAGCATGCACAAACACCTTGCAAAAGGCATAGGGACATGTGGTAATGACACATTTTTTCTTTTTTTTTCTTTTTTTTTGTGCTAGGGATATTATGGCACTATACTAAAGTACTCCATTTTCTGTGGCCCTGATGCTTTCATAATGTGCCGATCCGTTTGTGTTCAGTGTAACACAGCAAATCCCTGGTTGCAATCTGTGCTTAATGATATACTATTGGAATTACATTTGAGCAAAATTAGGATGTTGCAGCAAAAGTGATGGAGAAAAGGAACACAATTGCAGCGCTCATCCAAATGCTTACTTTGTCAATGAAGTTGTCTTCTTGAGAGAATAGTCCTGTGGCCACCTCTGGCTATTCTTCTGGCTCAAATGAAGTCAACAGCACCTTCAAGAGCTACAGTCTTAAGCTACTTCTGTTGATAATGCCCTATTTTCCTCTTCTAGTCCAAGAAAAATTTCTTCCCTTGCCAACAGCAGCTGCCAACACTGATAGAAAGAAGTTATTTATCTAGGGATGTGTCCTCCTTTTTGGATTATATTTTCTTGTCCATCTTTAGAGATGAAACAGGTAGAAATTGCCCTCCTGCACAGAGAGATGTGTTTCTTGTGGAAGGTATTTTGATCCTGCCACCTTCACCTGTGAATATCCTGCATTTCCCTAAGGCATCACGAATGCTGGATGTGACAGAAGTATTACCATGTGAACCAGGAAGGGAAACAGCAGCTTGCAGGACCAAAAAAAAAAAAAAATCAGGAGAGCAGAAGTAGGATCTTGTAGACTTCTGCCCTCCTGAAGGTCTTGCTGAATTTGGTGTGTCCTGGGGTGTTGTTCAGCCTCTGGTTTTGCGGGTCCTCCCAGTTAACTCCCATGTATGCAGAAGCACCTTGACTTTTGTAATGACTTAACCCGTAGTCATCGGATACCTGTCCAAGGATGTGAACCATGAGCAAACATCAAGCACCTCACGATACAAAGGTATTAAGGACCAGTTCAAACAGGTAAACCATCTCCCCCAACCCTAAAACATCAATTCTCATAAAACCTTCCTCTCTGAAGACAACATGATGTCTTGGCATGCTCCTCCTCTGCCCTTCTTACACTATGCCCTTGCTCAGCTCCTGACATTGGTTTCACAGACTTCCACGCTGATTTTCTGCTTCTTTATCCCAGCTACATCACCAAGGCACAACATCTCACCACAGCCTCAAGTGGTGCTAAACTTCATGCTGATCCCCTTGGCTTTTAACCCTTTCTTAGCACCCTACACATGGCCACCTGCTTTAGAGAGTGAAAGGGAAGAATACGGGGTAGACTGATTACCCGACAACCAGCGAAAGCCTAGAGGGGAAAAGGGGCCTTGCGTGTGTGTGATGGTTGGGTTTGTGGGTGTTTATCTACCTCTCTTTTGCATGGTGACTTGGTTGGTGGAGTTTTGGGGGGCATCAACCCACTCTAGCTCATGCCTGGCATCCTCTCTCAAAGCCTGTTTTTTTTTCTGCATGGTTTCTTTGTGCATACTGTTTTCCTGCATGTGGGAAGACGAGGAATCTGAGAGATGGTATTTCTTCAGCAGAGGAAATGGAGATGTGTCATCCTCTGTCTTCCAGTGTATTGGGCTACCTCTTGGTCATCATGGTCAAGTCCAAGTCATCGTGACTCTAAGCTGAGCTGCCTCGTAGTCACTGAGGCACCACGGAGGGGTTAGATCCAGCTGTTAGCAGGCAATAGGTGGAAACTTAATTGGGAATTCTCCCTTTCTTCGGTGTGAGGATCTGTCAAGGAGAAAGTGCGTGCCAAGGCAACACTGCTGGCAGTGCACACATTGTGTTTGTGCAGGAGTGGGTCTTCAGCCTGCTGTCGTTCTCCCAGCTGTGTGGCCTTCTTTAGAAAGGAACAGCTTCTGGGGCTTTGTTTTTCCCTTTCTAGTTGTGAGAATGATTGCAGCAATTTAAATACTCTGCAGGACCTGCCAAAGCCTTCTCGCTTGTCCTTTTTTCACCCTGCATGGATGCTAAGCAGTATTTTTAACTACTAAAGATGGTGCTGCACATAGCTGTGTACCTGACACCAACAGACTTCCTGGGAACTGCTTCTGCCTTCACCATGTGCCGTTAAAACACTGAAACAACCCCCTGCACTGGAGTGGGAAACCTGGCCCTGAACTCATATTTGCAGGAATATCTTGTGTGCTGCTGCAATCAGCTGGGGGAAAAAAAAGGCTGGAATTGAAATGGGAGAAACTTGCACCAGGGCTCTGGTAGTTACCAGATCTGCAGTGGGTTCCTCTCCATCTTCCATTCAGATTCCTTCTCTTGAGATTACAGCCACAGCTTTGTGCTGGAGCAACTCTTGTTAGTTAGTCTAGTTGGATCCTTATATTAGTGCCGAGAAACAATGAAATTCTTCCTTCCAATAAGGTCAGCTATCTCCAAAGTCCTGCAACTGAGAACAGTATTATTCACCTCTCTGGTGGAGGAGAAAGGATTTTCTGGTTATCAACAGGGAATAGAAGAGAGAAGCTAGAGAAAACAAATATTAAAACAAAACAAAAACGCACAGATTTGTAGTAACTTTGCTGTCATAAAGATTGTAATCAAGGCAATAAGTAACCAAGTCAGTAATTATAAGGGCAGTAAGTGTTTAGGTCAAGGAAGGTCAGTAGTTTCAAGGGATTCAGAATTTAAAGGAATAACTTGCGCCTATTGAGATTGCATTTGCCACTTCCAGACAGATGGAAGACGCTTATCTACCCAGCTGTGTGCAGGTTTCTGATAATCTTTGTTTTGGGAAAAATACCAGTTTAAAGTGGCTGTTGTAGGGTCAAGTCACATTCCTGCAACCTTAATAGAGATAAAGCCACCTAAAAATATCATTCTGACTACGGTGTGGATTTCTGTTAAGTAAAGACCAGCCTAGAGGCCTGGCAGGTCCTAATTATTGCCAAATAACTTGTTTCTGTTTGTAAACCAGATGGCTTGACAAAAATGAGGATGATGGTCAGATTGTCCGTGAATTAGTGCCTGCTGGGGAGTCACCGATGCTCAGAAGTGAGTTTAGCTTGGGAAGAAAGTCTGGGTTTGAACGTGTTTACTCATTTTGTTCTACTCGTTAATTCACATTAGTTTACAACAAATATATTTTTTTCTTTTGACGTGCTTATCTAGGAAACTGCAGGGAGTCATTTGCAGGGGAATGTCTCTGACCCTTTTATCCTAGTTTATCATCGGGGTTAATTTGCATTGTAGAGAAGAGTTGAAAAACTGTATATGTAGAAAGAAATTTTGCTTTATAATGCTATAATTTGGTTAAAAACTGCTTCTTTTTATTGCTCTCTTTCAAGGATCCTGAATACTTGATAGAGTAAATTCTATTGAATAATATTGTTTTCCTGGAAAAGAATTGCTAAAAGGATTAGATCTCCCTTTTCTGGAGGACTGGGGCTCAAAAACTGCTATTTTCCTAAGAAAATGGTACTTACTGAACTCAGGTTGAGATACTTTTTTTGGATTTTCTTGTTACAGATAAAGAGGTGAAATATTTAATTAAATTGCAAGTATAAAAATGAGTGAAATCACTTCAGCTGCCTGAGATCATTTGTATGGCTTGGCACTCACCTAATGGCAAGGCAGGGAGAACATAAGATACCTTCTGTTAAATTAAATTCGTTGCATCCCTCGTATTTTGGTGAATAACTCTGAGGTTATACTCCACTTCAGATGTCAGTTATCACATCAGTGTGAAGACAGGAGATATTCCAGGTGCCAGCTCGGACTCCAAAGTGTTCATCAAACTCTACGGGGAGAAAGCAGACACCAGCAAACAGGCTCTGTTAGTCTCTGATAACGATCTAGGCAACTACTTTGAACGTGGACGAGTGGATGAGTTTACTCTAGATATGATGGATATCGGAAAGGTAAGGAGGAAAAGGAAATTTGTTGTAATTGTTTCTATGTTCTATGCCGGTGGTGGCATCAGAGTAATATATTGATAATGAACATATGTGATGTATGAGACTCTTACCTTTGTGTAGAAGATTAGGAAACACAATTTTGCAGGTTATTAAAATTGCAAGCTATAGTATCTGCTGGACTGTGTGCCTTCTTTAAGCTTACTGTCAAATTTATAGAAGTTCTTTGTGGGCACAAGGTGGAAGAACAGTCTGCCAGGAACAGTAGTTGGAAGAACAGTAGCTTTTAATGTATTGAATAAATGTCTTTGTTTTGTTTTTCTGCCCTTCTATTTTGTTTATTTATTTATTTTTAAAGATCAACCGAATACTGATTGGGCATGATAATGTGGGTCTGCGATCCGGTTGGTTCCTGGCCAGCGTCCAGATCACGGTTCCAGTCCAGGGAAAGCAGTACATGTTCCCCTGCAACCGGTGGCTGGACAAAGATGAGGCTGATGGCAGGGTAGAGGTGGAGGTCTACCCAAGTGAGATCGTTCCCATTGAGAAATGTGAGGAAAGCCACTCTCAGAAACATGTTATTTATATATGTGACTGTATTTGTATTGTTGGCTCCCTTAAGGACTAGTCTAGTGCTCTAAACAAAAAGTACCTGTCCCGAGCAGTTTACACTGGTGAAGAAAGGAAATTATTCTGCATTTGGGTTTTAAAAAACAGGACCTGGAGAAATATTACCAAGTTCTCCAACTCTAGTTCCTGTGTCTGGAGGAAAAAATTGCATTCTGGGCAGTCTAACACAGGATAAGGCACTTTACTTCTCTATTATGGTATCAGTGGATTTTTTCACCTTCATGTGCCTTGCTCGTGACCATTTGACTTCTGTGGATTCAAGTTCTATAACGTTACAGTTAAAACTTGTCTTGAGGTCCTGAGGAAGAAGGATGTCCTTTTGCTCCTCTACTCTCTGTAACATCCTCCCTCAAGCATCCCTAAACGATCTCCAGTATTACGGAGTCATTTAACCACTCTAGAGCTAATAGTGACCTGAAAGTCCCTCTTAAGACTCTGTTTTGCATCCCTCTGATACTGCTTTAATTCTTGTAGAAGGGAAAACTATTAGGTTAGTCCTAGGAGAATAGACATGTTATCTCACATACCACTTGGATAACAGCAAATACACAGTCGCCTTGGCTACACGGTGATTTGTTAAGACAGAGTAATTTCATTTTGAGTCTGAGCCCTTGGGAATGTTGTTTCTGAACTTCTCTGCTGATTTAATTGATTTATTTTTGGAATAGTGATAAACTACGAGGTGTCTGTAGTCACCGGAGACGTGCGGGCTGCAGGCACCAATGCCAAAGTCTTCATGCAGATTTATGGTGAGACCGGCAAAACTGAATTACTCACGCTGGAAAACAGATCGAACAATTTTGAACGGGGAGCGACGGATACCTTCAAGGTATGGTGAAGGCAGCCTTTGATGTTTCTATGATGGGAAAAAAAGTGATCAGCCAAGATTTAGACATCAGCTAAATAACTGGGCCAGTTATCAAAATAATTGACTTCTACAAAATTGCCAAGGCTATTTTGTACCTCTGTCCTTTATCCATCTTTCTTTTTCCTTTTTGTGCTTCATAGAGTGATTTTCATAGGCACAGCAACTCATAGCAAAGATGTCACACAACGGATGAACTAACAGCTGTTTTCATTTACCTTTCCTTTCAAAAGGAGATACTAATTTTAGGTTTCAAAAGACTTTAGTCTTATATTTTTCACCTGAACATATGATATAGTCCCTTTCTTTAGTCTAGTTGAGCAAAAAGGAACGTCTTAGAGAATATGTGAAATTTCACACTTTTACTTTGCCTGTAGTTGCATAGGCCATTTGCCACAGGTGCTGATCATCAGGCTGATTGTGCAAACATTTGCTCTTCTAATTCCTGCAAAGGTGTGACTGCCCCATGGATGATACTACCTGTGCCACTAATGTGCACTACACAGTTGTGGCTCCTCCTTCTGAGCAACCACACAGCGAGCAGGGCTGAAAAACTGAGTCTAACATGAGCATGTGAGCCTGGACCTGGTTTATCCAACAAGGGCTCCTGGGCTCACAAGGTTGAATAGTGGGACATCTTCTACAGCGTGGGGCTTGTGTTGTGGTCCACTTCTGCCTCGCTTGCTTGGGATTCCTGTCCAGAGAGGCCAAGAACTGGAAGGCAGGAGTGTATTTGGTTATCGCCCTGGCTGTGTCACAGCCGCATCCTTTTCTATGGAAGAAATGACAACATCTGGACAGTAGTGTGTAGAGTCCGGAGGATTTAAGGCACTGTGCTGTTGTATGTGCCAACAGCACAAGGCCCAGTACTGCAGCATATTGAGCTCTCATTTGCAGCCTTACAAAGGTGAGATTTGGCTCAACTAAGTAAGTTAACTAATTATAGTTAATCTTATATGTTTCCCCTCACCTTCAAGATTGAGAGATCTTTTCCATTACCGCTTGTCAAATGGAGCTGTCTTCTACCAGAGCTTGGCCACAATTTTGAACTGTTTATTTCTGAGATCTGTTAATCTCCTCCTGCCTTAGTTTCTTGCTAAGCAAAGTTAGTAGTGTTTATCTATTTTTATTGAGTTCTTTGTGATTTAAGACTGCTAGCACTTTATAAATACTTGCTTTTTAAAGAGTATTTACAATTATAAGATTAGATTTCTCTCATTTTAAAGGGAATAAGCTTTCCAAAATTTATAGGCAAAAGCTGTTAGCCAATATCAGATTTATAATAAAACCATATGTACAATATTTTGTTTACATAGTCATGTTTATACCCCCTCTTCAATGTTTATTGCTGGACTTTACAGTTTTGCCCATTTTCTGTGATTTTTTTTCTAAGCATATGAAGCAGAGGCTGTAAAGCATTAATAGACAGATACTCTATCCCTCTCATGATATGAATATTTACAGAAGGAATAAGCCTGTGTGAGCTACATGTTAATAGGAAATACCATCAGTTACAGACAGAGCATTCTGGATGATTATAGCAAATTTAAGGGTGAAGCAGTATAATGAAAGACACATTCTTTATGCCTGGACAGCTGGATCAATCTTAGTTTTCTGATAAGCATCCTATGTGCAATTGATTTTGTTTTAATCTAATCAGGGAAAAAAAAAGCTTCTAGACTGAAACCTTCTATGCTGAGCTGCCAAATTTTAACCTGAAGCAAATATTTCCTAGTTTCATAACATAAACACTGCCTATCAGCATAGGTTATCAACAGAAACAAGTCCTTGGTTGTTGCAGGACGGTGTATAGTAAAACCTTCTATCATTAGTAGTAATCTGGACAAATAATCTAAAACAACAAACTGGACAAATAATCTAAAACAATCTATATCTGCTGCACTTACTGGAGAGATGGAAATCTTCCTGCTTCTGCCACTGATGCATCATAGTGACTAATGGATTTTCTCCTCTCTACACCATAGTGAAGTGAGAAGATACTCTTCTCATTTGCTAGATGACAAGAAAGGTCAAGACCACACAGGAAAGTTGTGTCAGAAATTAAGTTTTCTGAGCCCAAGTGTAGTGCCTTGTTCCTACCGCTGTTGCGTCTTGTCTGGCTTGTGTCTCATACTATATATTGAACTTATCTTACTACTCATTCAGAAAAGAACTTGTGCACTGAAAATATCACAAACTAGTTCAGTGTTTGGTATATTCACTCTTAATGCCAACATGAAGACAATACTGGTGAGTAGAGTGCCAGAAAAGTGGGGAGACCAGTAAATATTCATTCAACTCCCAACTCTGCTATAGTTGCTCTCTATGACTTCAGTTCAGTAGGCTCAGATAAGACTTGGTGATGAGAAGTATGAAAGAATAAAATAAGAAGGAAAAAGTAAAGATAAACTTCTAGAGAAAAAAATGATCTTATACTTGTTTCTCCAGTCAGATGTTTTAGGTGGTGGAGGTGACACTCCTCATTTTTAAGACAGCACTGGTGACAGTCGTTTTTGAAATGAAGATGTCTTATATGCCATTGGGTGTTGACTTTCTCTTCATGGCAGATAGAGGCTGCAGATGTTGGCAAGATCTATAAGATTCGGATAGGCCATGATGGCACAGGCATAGGCGATGGCTGGTTTCTGGAGAGCGTCATGCTGAAGCGGCTTGCCGTGAAGGTGAAGGAACCCGAGAAGAAGAAGAAGAAAAAGAAAAAGTCTGATGAGGAGGAAGAGGAGGAGGCCAAGGCAGAAGAAGTAACGGAGGTCTATACGTTTGTGGCACACCGATGGTTGGCTAGAGATGAAGCAGACAAGGAGCTTGTGGTGGAGCTGGTACCTGATGAGGAATCTTCTCTCGAGGGTAAATATCAAGTGAATATGCACGTGTGTGTAGGTAAAATGGTTGTGTGAAGGATGATTTACCTTAATCACAATTGACTTCTGTTTTTTTTTTCTAAATTTGGGATATTAAAGGATATAGCTGTGACTGCCTGTTGCAACATTTCCCTGTCCCCTGCCTGCAGGACTCTCTGCCCACAACACCCTCCCCTGCAAAACAAGAGCAATGAGTGTTTCACAAGAGATCTTGTGTCATGTGCAATAAATGTGGGAAGTGAGTTCCCTAAGTCACTGCTGTGGCTGAGTTTAGTAGCTATTTAGGTGACTAATGAGAAGGCTGGAAGAAGAAAATTATAGATTTTTTTTTTTTTGAAAACTCCAAAGAAAACTTTGGAGAATCCTGCCTGGATCTAGTGCAATGAGGCTATTTCTTATTACCTCTGTGTGCCTTTCATCTTGTTATTGTTGCATTTTCACTTGCAGAGAACACGTATGAAGTCCACGTTCTCACTGGGAACGTGTGGGGGGCCGGGACTGATGCTAATGTCTTCTTGAACATCTATGGTGTAGGAAGAGGAGACACGGGTGAACGCCAGCTAAAAAGGTCCAATTGCTTCGACAAGTTTGAAAAGGGCCAGGTAATCTAGGAGCTCATCTCGCTCAAGCAAAGAGAAAGCTGGTAGTTATCTCTCAGTATCGAGCTGGTCATTCATTAACGTCGCTTCTCATTAAGGCTTGGCTTCTTCTTCTGAGCTTGGGACTCAAATGTGTTTTATTTCCTAAATATATTATCTAAAGCAAATTCACCAAAATATTTTCCAGAGGAAATTCATTTGAATAACCACAACTTGCAAACCACAAACATGGTTAATACTGGAGAGTGTTTGTCAGGCAGTTCAGGTATGTCAGTATTTAGGCTGGAAATGTGATTCTAAATGTTTTACTCAACTAGTCAGGGAGAAAAAGCAATATCACATAGTGTGCTGTAATTACATTATAATCCGATCCAATTAAAAAACCTCTCTTATAGATTTAATATTTGCCATAAAAATGCTTATAAACAGTTAACAAGCAAGTCTTACTAGCAGAAATTATTCAAGGAATAATTCTGAATAATGAAAAATTGCAGAAACAATAAGCAGCTGTGGAAAACCTGCAGTCAGTAGAAAGAACCTAAGACTGTTAAATAAGCTATTAGCTGTGATTTATGAGTTTGGCACTGAAGAAACTACAACCTGCACATGGTTCTTCATTCACTGGGAAGATCTCCAAGCTGGGAATGTAACACCCTCTGCTCTTGGGAATAGGAACCCAAAGTCTACCAGCAAGTTAATCATATTAAGGTGTTTAGAGTATTATGATAACAATGCCCATCCTGTCATGTTAATATTGCTAGCAAATGAACCTCATGGTTGTGAATGAAAAAAAAAAGAAAAAATTCTGTGGTTTGAAATAAAGCACACAGAGGCACACGGGAGGGTTTCTGTAGATTTAGTACATCTGTAGTTGGTCCCAGATTCAAACTGGGAGAGAGTAGGAACCCTGGAAGGACTGAGATTTAGGAGAGGTGAGTTAAATCTAAGAAAATGCTGGCGTGTGGATGAGGTAAAGAAGGACAGGAAGGCTGCGTCGCTGCTACTGCCTTGCAGAAGCAAAGTGCAAGGACTCAAGTGCAACTACATTAGTACATCATAGCTCTGCACCTGTGTTAGTACATCCAGCCCTAGGAAAACAAGGGACACATATGGATACCCTTGTTGTAATGGGAAATAAATTACCCTGGTCAGCTACTGCCTTTTTCTGCTTCCATCTGGGAAATATACTCATTTGCCTCTTGTCTCCTGTGTAGGAGGATGTGTTCACCATCAAGGCCATTGACCTGGGTGAGCTGAAGAAGCTGCGGATCCGCCACGATAATTCCGGTGCTAGCTCAAGCTGGTTCCTGGAGAGAGTAGAGATTGTGGATCTCAAGGAGAGCACCACGTGAGCAGCCTGTTGCACCCCGTTCATGTGGTCAGACACAGGGGTTCGTTCTCCAGAGGATCCTGCAAAACCACAGGAAGGCAGAGGGGATGCAGAAGGCCACTAGCTCCAAGCAAACTCTCACTAACTGCACAGGCAACTGGGGGCTGTTATATGCTCTAAATGCAGGCTTGTCTTTGAGCTGTAACATGCTCGAAGTGACGCATTTAAGTTGCATAGTGCTTTGGTGGGTGGCACTGTTGGCGAGGTCTCCAGATGGGTCCACTGTTGGCTGTCCATCAACATATGCTGCCTGGGTGACTCGGGTTTCCCTTGAGTTATCTAACTTCTTCTGGGACTTAAAATTAAAAGAAGTTGGGTATATGGTCTCCCAGGTCACCTGGAGCGCTGGTCAGTAAGTGCTTGTTAATACATTTCTGGGTAAGGTCTACCCATGTGATACCAAAACCCAAATACCAAAACCCAAGAATGAAAGTACATGTAATTTGCTCAACTTTGAGTAATCTTCTTCTTTTTTTATCTTTTAAAGTATACTCTGATTTGTGCTTATTCATGTTGTTAAAGCCATGAAGTCTTGTGTAAGTGCTGGGTGCTGCTGTCATTTTGTAGGTATTATTTTCCATGCCAACGGTGGTTAGCCGTTGAGGAAGATGACGGGCAGATTGTCAGGGAGCTGGTCCCAGTGGATGAAGCATTTGTAAAGAAAGATTCGGAAAATGATGGCCAGTCTCTTGCAACGCTGGGCCTGGAACAGAAAGGTTTATGTTAGCCTTGTATTTCTTCCAGTCTGGGGATGAAAAGAAACCAAGTTGTTATGGGTGCTGTTAGCCCCAATTGGAGGGCATTAGCAGTAAATCACAATCACAAAGGTCTCAGGTGTGAATGAAGGGTGAAATGTGGTATTAGCCAGTGAGAAGTAGACACTCCTCGTTTTTAGGCAATTTAATTGTCTTGCAAGTTTGGGCCCAAAGTGCAGAAAATAGCAAGATGGCTTACACATTTGGTCATCATGTTTTGCAAAGCAGTTCATGGAATAAACCCCAAATGAAATGCATGTTAGTTATTAAAATCCAAGCCATAAATCCCATTCATTTCATGTCATTAAACATTCAGACATGAAAGTGAGCAGAGAGCAAACATTATCAGAGGAAAGGAAGGGACTTCTACGTGTCCTGCTTTGCATCTCGATGCTCATGTCTGTCATCCTCTGAAACAACTTTGAGCCTCTCACTCCTGGGTCTGATGCTGCCAGATGCTGAATGCTCAATACTTCCACTGACTTCAGTGGCAGTGAAGGATCTTAAACTCTTCCTTAAACACTTTGCCACAGGCTTTTAAATATATGAATAACTTCCAGAAGTGCTAGATAGTCAGCAGTTCTCTTCAGGAGGATCTGCTGGATCAACAAGGGCTTGGAAAGCCATGCATATGCCTAAATACAACAGTAGGATGCTGTTTTGGGTATCTTGAGGCTTTTTTGAGCAGTAAAGACTATACTAGTTTTTTTCCATAATTTTTATGTGTGCTGCACTTTCTAGATATTAGTGTGACAGGAACCTCCCTAACGATGCTACTGTGAAGGGGGTGCTTGTGAACATGAATTATGTATGTGAAAGTGCACACACTTTCTGATATGTAGGATGTGCACTTTTATTATTTGGTGTATGTATGGCTGTATTTCAAGATCTCCAGGAAACAAATGGGAAGTCTGAACACATTTCTTGTCTGTAGAGATGCAGACTATAGAGTCCATGACTGGAGCAGTAGAGAACTGGGCAACTAGATACACCAACTGACACAGTAACCATCACAGCATATTCCTGTTACCCAAATCAAGCACATATATGCAAAGAAAAGCAGAATTAACTCCTGCTCAGACTTCACACTCTTAAACTGGTATTTTACTTGACAGCTAAATCAACAACGTACATTGTGAAAGTGAAAACGGGCGACAAGAAGAACGCTGGAACGGATGCTAATGTCTTCATCACTCTCTATGGAAGTAAAGATGATACAGGTATGACTATTATGTGATGGAAAGGGGTAGGATCTCGCTGCTAGATGTAACAGTCTGGAAAGCCCGGGCAGTTTCCCCTTGGTTCCCTCGATACCTGCTCCTCCTTCCTTTTCAGGACAACCCCATGTTCTTGCTGTCTCCACATGCACGGTGATAGCTGGGACTGCATCATCATCTGCTGCAAATTGCTGTTAAACTTTGAAACACTGATTTGCACCAGCTGCCGATCTAAAGGCTTTAATTTCAATTACAGAAACAGTGCAGTGACCTGGGACTGCATCCCTGAGCGGTGGAGGTGGTGAATTATTTGCTTTCCTCGGCAATGCATCAGCATGCTCCCACTATCCAGCCCTCCCTTGCCTCTCTGAGAAGTATTTAATCAGCTCAAGAGCAAGTCCTCTTGGAAGAGGTGCAGTGAGTGTGATGGCAGTGAATTAATGGGTTTTCTTTACCTGTAACAGCAGCCGCAGCAGTGCTGCCTCTATGGCCCTGCCAGTGCTTTATTCAAAAAGGAAATATGTGCATTTTGGGTCACAGATGCTACTACAGCTGTGGAGCTAGGATTTTGAGTTAGAGAGGGACAAACCTACAATCTTGAGGTGAAAAGCCATTTCTTCACATTTTAGCCACTTCTCTGATTTCAATGGGGACATTCCCAAAGGATTTGTTTCACATATTAAACAATGTCTTTTTGCATTATTGCAACAGGGATCATCAGCCTAAAGGCCTCCAAGAGTAACAAGAACAAATTCGAGCGTGGGAAGCTAGATGAGTTTACTGTGGAGTCCGTGGACATTGGAGACCTGAAAAAAATCAAGATAGGCCATGACAACAAAGGTAAGATGACCTGCTTTGTTATGTGGTTTCCCTAGTGCGTTAGGCATGTAGCTTTATAAAAGAATGTTCCTCCAAAAAACCTAAATTTTACCTAACTTAACCTTTTGCTGACAGATCCTTGCTGTCCCCACATCTGTTGCAGTCACTATCACTCTGTTAACGTCCTTGTCATGACTGCAGCAGTAAGAGCACAGTGGTGGCAACTGCAGGTAAAAAGAGACACTTTAATTTTGCAAACTCCTTTCATGAGAGAATTGTCATATGTATGAAAACCTGGTGGCTTTTTGTGTTCCACATAACATCCATAACATTCCGTCTATAGATTGAAATTATTGTCTCATTTATTTGCTAATGGTTTTGTTGTTTCCATCATCAGGTGCTAGGTGCTTTCTAGACAGAGGTATGGCTCATCTACAAACAAGGGAAGCAGGAGTTATGAATTCCTGCCCTATGGAGCATGAAGGGACACTTTGCACTTGCACATATTTGGACTGTTGCAAATACAAATGTAAATCACATTAGTTCAGACCTGGAAAGTCACTATCATATTTATGATTTCTATTCTATTCTTCTATTGACAGAAGAGAGCAAGATTTGTTTCTCAGAGTCCTGGAGTGCAAAGCTTCATTTGTTATTGCCTGCAAAGACTTTGTGGATTAATCCCTGTATCCCTCTTACCACAGGTAGTTCAAATGGCTGGTTCCTAGAGTGGGTGGAAATTGATGCCCCATCCCTGGGACGGTGCCTCAAGTTCCCTTCTGGACGTTGGCTGGATAAATCAGAGGACGATGGAGCCATTGAGAGAATTATCTTCCCTGCAGAACTGCAGACAAAGGAATATACCCCATGTGAGCAGAATGCCATTTCCTCCGGTTATACCCATCATTATAGAAAATAAGCCTCCATGAGCTAGCGAGGTTTTATAGATTTGGCCTCTCCCTGGATTTCAGCCTGAGAAATGTATGAATACATTACATGCCAATTATTTCCATTCTATACAGGATAGTTCATCTGAACTATCTGTTCATCTGAACATTTCCTGACTCCATGTGTTGTAGTTGCCAAATCAAAGAGTAGTTAGAGACCATGAAGTGGTCTATGACTGTACTCTTGCACTATCTTCTTCAGGTCCTTAGTCTGTTCCTGAGCTGTTTTCCTTGTCTCCAATTTTCCCTTTGATCCTGCTCCATTTACTGTTTTTGTTTCTGTAGTTAACGCAGACACTTGTGGTCTGTCTTCCAAGCTAATTCTCCTTGGTTGCCTAGTATAATTGGCACTGTGCATCTCTCCTCTGGAATGATCTTCCAAAACTACTTCAATGCTACTTCCAACTACTTCAGCACAGAGCATTGCAGCAGCCTCTCTGTTCTGGCACTCTCCAATTTCTGCTTTATTTTCAGGTCACTTTGCTCCTTTATAAATTAATAGTTGTTCTAAGCTCAGTGTCTTTTGAGGACTCTTTCTGAGTCCTAAGCTGATAACTCTCAAGTTCGCCACAGCACCCCAAACTTCTCTACTCAGGGAAATTCTTTTGCTGTATCCAGGACATAAGAATGAGATAAAAAAGCTTCTTGAAATAAGTTACATGAAACACTAGTTTACTTATTCTTTAGCCTTCTCTTTCCCTTGTTTATGTTTCATCCATGAATGTGTGTAGGCAGCTCACAGCTCTGCATACTTGTATATTTGATTCCTGCCTCCCTGACCTGCATTATTTCACATTGCTGGAAAATTCCTCCTCATCCATCTTCAGGGCACTATGAAAGTTGGCTCTTCCATACATTAAATAAGACACCATGATGGTGAGGGCCCAGGCTTAGAATTCAAGAGTTGATTTCCATCCCAAGGCCTGCCTGGTGCTCCCTGGGCCACTGTGGACAACTGATGAGTCATTCACGTCAGCAGACTAATAAGCCTAGAACCTGAAATCCCCAAACAGTTGATAAAAATAATGACATTTCCTATTTCATTGTGTTTCTCATGATGAATGGGCTGTATCAGGAGCCTTACCTCCTCAAGTCCCCTGTTTAGATATCAAAAGTTAGTGCACATTCCTCCCTCTGCTGCTCAGTCTGTTCTCTTCTGCCTCAGTTTCCTGCTTTATAGTTGTAAGAAAAATTGTGATAACTGCAAAAGACTGCCAGCCACTTTGGATTGCTCTGTATTTAATTATTTATTTAATTATTGTACACTTGCAACCTATCCTTCAATCTCCAGATCCTCACATCCAGCATTTTGTAAACTAAAATTGTCTCTCATTTCTCTCATTTTTCAATTTGTGCCTCCTCCACGGTTTGACTAAGGCATTAATTTTTTCTCAACCAGCCTGGCTTTCTTTCCCTAAAATCTCTGAAGCAGAACTATTCTTTGCTGCTTTCTGCACTTTCATCAGTCTGCTGGAAGAGACAACATGGGAGTCAACATTACTGAAGTCACATGTGCTCACATGAACTCACCAGGTTTTTCCCTGTGTGTTATCCTAGTCAAAATATATTTTAATGCTTAAGTTGGCTATATCATTTCTTAATGCTTCGGCATATTATAGGTCATAAGAGTTTCTGGGATGTGTTGCCTTTGAGTACATAGTGCCTAAAACTGACTTTTGCCAGCAGAAAATAAGCAGGCCTCTCTAGAAAAAGGGTTGCATGAGTCTCCAGTTGTCTATTTACTGTACTCCAGTATCCTAATTATTGACCTGATGGTTTCAGTTTGCCAGGGGTAACTAAGATGCTCTGGCTTTCTTTTATGATGACTTGCAGCAGAATTGTTTTGCTAGGAACAGATGATGAAAACATGTCATCGGCATCCCAATTAAAATCATGCCTGTGGAGATACAATCTTAAAAGTGCCATATAAACGAAATGGGAGTCTGACAGCTGAAAGTTGTGCTGATAGTGACCTTGTTATGATGCTGCTTTGCTGATTCAGTTCTCAGCTGATGTTAAAATTCAAACAACAGGAGCAAGCGTCGCAGACTTCAGCGGAGGAGATCATTTTTAATTCAAAGTGCGTAGCATGTGATTTTGCTCTCCAGGATTTTTTTTACATATTCGAGAAACTCTTCCAGTTTACCTGCAGCGCAGCAGAGTGGATTTCATCAAGGATGGGCAGAAAGAATATTAAGCACCTTCAGGCTTGCTCTCTGTAGAAGAAAACTTCATCACTGTTCTCCTGAGAGATGTTTTTTTGAGAGCCTGGATTTTAATGAATGATTAACCTTGGTATGCATAATCAGAGTTACTCCAGCAGCAACAGATACGGTGCCAGAAACGGTCCCTCTACCCTAATGGAGATGCTGAATCTGAAATAAACCTCAAAGTACTGCAGTGTAAAGAATAGCAAAGATGACTAAAGCAACTGCAGCGTAGGAGGGTGCAGGATGACAGGCAGATGAAAAGGATGGGAGCAAGGGACAGGAAACGTCAGAAACTGGGTAGGGATAGGGATGGCAGGGGATGGATCCTGATGGTTGTGCTGGGCGTCACACGGAGATTTTTGTCCATTTGGGGTAAATAAGAGTCTCCGCTGTAGACGAGCAGTGCCCAAGTCTTACGTAGCATTATCCTTCTACAAATTTCATGAAGGATTAAGAGAGAGAGGGGATATTTCAGCAACCAACACACCTGAATTGACATGTCTTCATGACAGCAAAGTGTTTAATCTTCCATTGTTATCAATGGTCATTCACAGGCGGTGAGTCTGGAGAATGCTTCCGCCAACCTTGAGGAAAATGGCCACATTTGCTCATTTTCCTCATTCTCCAAACTCCATTGACTTTAGTGGTTACATTTCATTTGACCGTAATGGGGCTTTATCACACGTGCAGGCACCAAAGAGAGGTTTCCTGCTCTGTGAGACAAATGTTCTCTCACTTTGAGAGTGAGGTGGGAAATCACTTGACTAACAATATTCTGTAAATTGGTAGCAGAGCCTAGAGAAGAACCTCGATCTGGTTCCTGGGTGAGGTTTGTTATTCTTGAGTCATACTCCAGTGGGACGCTGGGTTAAGAAGCTCTGAAAATAGAAAATGATGAGAGCAGACATTAGATTTTGGGCAGTGGATCATTCTGGAGGAATCAAATGAGCAGGGTAAGGAAGTACATAAGAAAGGGCTTAATCCTCACTGAGCTGCATTCAGAACTGACCTGGTAGCACCCAGTGTACCTTCCTCTTAAGGACTACATGTTCTCAGAGCAGAACATGACACCATGAGAACAGTAGACCAAACAGTGGCCAGTAGAGGGTTTTATTTCTTTTTCTTGAGATTTCAGTGATGAAAGCAAAAGTGGAATTTCTACCGACAAGGCTATCTTGAATATTTATATACTCCCAACAGTTGGCCTAACTTCATCTGTGAGTCTCGTTGCTTAAAAATTTGTGAATTTGTGATTTGCTGTAAGACTTGAGCTGTTGAAATAAGTCTTGTTTCAACAGTTTAGGTGGCAGGTATAAATATACTGAGGGTTATCTGATTTTGTGATTGAACCCAAATCTCAGTAAATGAATATGGATTTGGGTCAGTTGGCTATTTTAGGTTAAATAAATTTCTCAGATTTTTTTTATCTGAGTTACCAAATTCAAGTACGACTTGCAGTATGGTAACCCTTATAACCACAGACGTGATTGCTACTCCATCTTCTTTAATTGTTGAGTTTCATTAAGATATATAAAAATATTGAGAGTGATGATGTCATCATATTAAGAGTGTTGGTCTGCTGCTGACA
>JAUBNY010001030.1:1978827-1997606 GCA_032275445.1 Crypturellus soui
CCCGAATCAGTTGTCCCTTACGAGATCACGGTGTACACCAGCGATATCTTCGGGGCTGGCACGGATGCGGACGTCTTCATCGTTCTCTACGGAGCTGATGGGATCTGCACACAGCAGAAATCCCTGTGCCTCAACAAGAGAGAGCAAAGGATGTATTTTGAAAGGAACTCCGTGAATCAGTTCATTGTAGAGGTAAATTGAGTTGTTTCTTGCCTTTACCTTAGAGCAGAGGTTGTCTTAAGGGGATTAGGAAGATGAAGTAGAGTCAAGTGGATATTTTCCGCTCTTAAAGAGGTTCAGCTTTTGGGACTGGATGAGGTAGTTTGCTCATGGAGTTTGGAGATCTGGGTTCTGGAGCAAATATTTTCTCATTGAACTCCAGATTATAGCAACTCAAAATTACTGTCACATAGTGTCCCTGTGGCCTAGCACTGTATTAACCCTTGCAAGGACTAGTGCAATCTTACCATGGAGCTGAGATATCCTAATACATGGATATGGAGACTTCCCTTCCATGCAGAGCTGAGATGCTCTTTGGAAGGGCCACATGTAGGACAGTTTACCTCTGCCATTTCTTCTTCTTTGCTGACTTCACAGTTCACAATATTCTTAAAGTCAGTGTGAACCAAATATTTATGATACTACCTTCATTTAAGGTCTCCAAGTATCATTTCATGCTATGGTTTCAGAGTCTTTTTGAAGGACCCGGGTCACTATACTTACTACTTTGGTTCATTAAAGGTGAATATTTTGTTCAGCTGTTCAAACTCCATGGCAATCTTTATCCTCTAGGACAGAGACTCTTATTTTGCTGTAACACTGTGATTTTTGACTATCTGGGGTTACATTTTTGAAGGACTATTTAAAGAGTTTTCAGAAGCATTTGCACAAACACGTGAAGTAAACGCATACGTGGGTTGGGGTGCTCATATCCATTTGCAATACTCAGCAATTCCTGTTCATAAAAAGTTCCTATTGTTGACAATTTGTGAGAAGTGAAAGTACAGGTAGTTCTGCTCTGGCCTACTCTTTTGACATTGCTTAGTGGGCTCCCCATCCCTCCTCCCTGGATGCAACATTTGCAGAATTCCTTCTACGTGTGTTTTTTTTTTTTTTTTTTGCAAAATAATTGAAGGGAAATCTTAAAACAAACTTTTTAAACAAATTAAAAAGCTTCCAGCCCACAAGGGCATGAATCATAAAATGAAGCCTCGGTGTGATTCCTTAAAAACAGAGAATAAGACTTATTTTGGTGGGGTTTTCACAGAGACTTTCATGACAGAAGTTGCAGTTATAAATCTTAAACTGTTATTGCTATCTCTTTATTTCATAAGATCTATTTTGATTTTGATATATTCTGAAACATTAGCACTTTTCTTAGATGTAGCAAGTGGAAACACTGCGTGTTCTCTAGATTTATAACATCATATTAACCTGTCCCCAAAATTCATTTTTTCTTCACCAGTTCCTCTTGTTTCAAGAAAATGATAGAGCAAAAGATATTTCTCTCTCATCCTCTTATGAAGAGCCATAATTTAGAGCTCAGTAAACACTGAAGACAATTTGGGGATATCAGGAAATACAGGTGCAAAAAAGCACCGTTTGTCTTGGTGCTTTTGCTGCCCTGCATTTTGTATTTGCAAAAGAGGTACAGAAAGTTAGAGTCTCAGCTGAATTCCCAAGCGACAGTTCACAGTAGATGTCTGTAGCAAAGCAAAAACACTTCTTTTTTAGCAAGAACATTATTGCTAGGTATTAATTGAAATCTTTATTGAAAGATAAACAATGGGACAGGACAGAGGAAGAATAACATAACTTCCCCAAGTGTGTATCTGTGTATATGCATGAATTTTAGCATTGAATCTGGAACATTTAATTATTTTGGAGTTGGTGTTGATACCGCCTAAAGTCAGGGCAGAATATGTGAAACCAAATCGGATTTGTTGGTGTGGGAATGACACGAGTATTACAGTCAGCCCTATAGAGCCTACTGAAATCTTTGCTGTCATTGCTTCAGGATGTGGCAATTTTGTCATCTGGAAAGCAAAGATGGGAGTTGTCTTCAGTGGAATAAATTGAGAAGTTTCAGGTTTTTTAAAGTCTGTGAGAACGGCCCCTATGAACAGAAAGACAGCGGAGTGCTCCTCCTGTGTGTAAAATCTTGCAGCTAGCTTTGGATTTTGAAGTCCAGAGTACCAAAATAACTGGAAGATATTGCATAGGAGCAAGTGCTATTTTTCCTCTTCAAGGATTTGGAAGGGAGGTGAATTAAAAGCAATGAAATAGTGACAATTACTTAATTAATAAGGTGAGCCATAAAAAATAATAGCCACTTCTTGAGATACTGATCTTGGCTTGCTCAGAACGGCACTTAAACTCTGTGCCAGAACATGAGTGAGACTATAAAATGCCAGGCAGTGAATATAGTGGTTTGGCCTCAAAACCATCCTTCCAATGGATCTAATCATCTGAGTGTTTACGAAGGATATATATACATATACATGTATAAACTATAAAAAGAACTATACAAATATAATAGAAATAGAAAAACAAGATGCAGCAACACTGAAATTTCTGAAAATTACCTCCACTCCCATTGCTACAACAGAGCTTGAGATGCAGGATTGCTGCCATGCAGCTGAATGCTTCTCCTACAGTGGGTAAGCTGTGTAGTGCAATACAAAACTTTGTTTTTTCTGATAGACATTCAGGAAGATTAGTTAAATACAAGTTAGGGCATAAATAGTGCCGTTTAGTGGTATTGTCAGCATAATGTTTGTTTCCCCCTGGGACTTCATATAAACAGGAAATGGCAAATAAGCTAAAAATCAAAATGTCTTGAAAGACACCTGTTGCTCATGCCATATGTTTTCTTTTTTTTCTTTTTTTTTTTTCCTGTAGCTGGAGGATGTTGGTGACATTATTGAAAAGATTCGCATAGGACATAAGGGTGGAGGGCTGAATTCCGGATGGCATTTGGATCACGTGGCGATTCGGAGACTGTTGCCAAATGGAAAGGTAGGCTGTGAAACTCTGGAATACCATTCCATAAGGAGCTGCTTCTATCCCTTAAACAGATCTTCAGTACACAAAACCTGATTAACAGAGAAAAATGAATCCCTAGACAGCAATGCACACTAATGAACTCGCTAGAGCTTAGGAATCTGGGGACAAGCAATTTTATCATGTTTTAGTCTTCAAATATTCATTATAAGACTATGTAATTTTTATTTCTAAAAAGTGCTTTTCTCATTGTACCTGTTGACTAGAATAAATATACCTATTTGGTGGTTTTGCTACTGTTCATTGGTGCAAAGCAGTGTTCTGCATGCTGGATTTGAAGGCAGTTTTGTCATCACTGGCTTGGTGGACTGAGAATCCAAAAATCAGTCCCTTAACTCTGGAAGGATAAATCCAAGGAGTCACAACAATTAGGACAATCAAAATGCCTATCAGCGCAAGTTCCTGAAATCAGTCATTTAAAACCCAGTAATCTAAGTCCTAGGAATTTGGTTGCACAAGTTGCCATGATTAAGGCATTGGTCCTCTTTATTCTACCCACATGAGAAGCTCTTCCTTGTTGCTGCTTTAGGGTGTTGTCTCTAACACGAGGAATGAATCTGGCTGCAAGTCAGTGGAGGCTCAGAAGAAAATTACATCTTCAGGATCAGTTTAGGATTGGAGAAGTAACTCTGTTTGGGAACATCGGAGCTCTCTGACTCGCCTTTTCTCCTTTTACTCTGAAATGAGTTCAGCTTTCACCCATGCTAACGGGAGAGAACCTCTCCACCCTCATTGCTCAGGTCTACTACTTCCTCTAATAGCTTCTGATATCTAATTCTGATATCTAGTGCTGGTGAGCTGCTTGTTCAGGTGTAGTGAACCTATTTCTCATCTTGCCTCTTCCTTCAAAATTTCAAGGGTATCCTTTTCTCTCTTTGCCTCACTGAATGATTTACAGGTCTGCCTTGGATATTCAAGGCTGTATCCTCCTCCATAAGTTTCTATGCTAGTAAATATCTTTTTTCTTGCTTCCAGTATCATGTTTTTCCCAGTCCTCTGCTGTCAGACCTGTTCTTTGCCTGTGGATTCACTCCTGTCTTGTACAGCTTGATTAGGTTATGGAACAAGATGATGTTGGTCGTGATGTTGCTATCGGCCATGGGCTAGGAGCGGTAGAGAAAGTTTTGCATAAGGAATGGAAACCAAGAGAAAAGATCTTCCTCTTTCTACAGCCACATTTGAGCACTTTAGGCAGCTCCCAGGGTTCATTATTGGGTCTGCTACCACAGCCCAGAAATGGGCTTGGGACCGCGCAGCTGCACAGTCACTACAGCATTTTTTGCAGGACAGATAGTGAGAAATCTGGGAAGCTAGAGGGAGGGAGGAAAACCACGAACTCCTTAAAATGGAGAGATTTGCAATTCTGCTGATCTTTTGATTATGGCATGGGGGGGAAAAAAAAGGAAGAAAGCAGAGCACTGCATGATGCTGCTGATGAGCCGCAGGATATTACGACCTGCTACAGGATAGCAATATGCTGCCAACGCTTCTAAAAGCTGTGCTACCTGATTAGACTGTTAAGATGTGCCTAGATATATCTATAGCACTGCAAAAGAAAAATGAGGTCAGTAACTTTTCAGATTAAATTTAAAGCGCTTGGATAGAGAACTTGAATTGTTGCATGCCAATAAAGCTCTGTCTAAGCATGCCAATTATATCTGATAATTATATTTCCTTTGTCACAACTTGGGGAAGGGCAAAGCACTGACTTTTAGCACACTATCATACTGTGCCTATAGCTTATGGCCAGAGTCAAACTCTAACAAAGCAAATTCTGCTCCTAGCTATAAGAGGGCTTTACTGAAGGTAACACAAAATAGTGCACTTTACATCAGTTAAATACTTATGCAATCACTAACAAGGAAACTCCAATAAAAATTCTGGCAATAACATGGTGATTAACAATAACGACACAATTAACTCTTGCAGCAACTGTGCATTACTCCCCATGGTGCAGCACTTGAGTCCCTAGACATCCCATTACCAAATAAACAGCGTTCATATCAACGGCACGTACAGCCAACATTATCATCAGCATTGCAGAGCAGTTAAAAGCTTCAGAGAGAGATGGGGCTGAAGAGGAATCTCTAATGAGAAGTGAGAATTTCAGCACTGAAACATATTGCTCTGGAGAGCCCCTCGCCTCCCAGGCTGTAGTGGCAGATTATAACAACTGCAATTGCTCTTTTTTGGCCCAGGAAACAGCGAGATAATATAGGCTATATGGTCAGATACGAGCACAGAAATGAGGAGGCAGAAGTTACGGCGTGAGGAGTCATTAGGTGTTTACACAGTGTAAATAACCTCTGAAGGAAAAATACTTGCAAGTCTGGGGTTAATTGCAAGTCATATGTTGCAAGTCCAGGGTTAATTAGCAGCAATATAGAGAGCATCAGAGAAGAAACCTGTGTATTTGACAGCAAAAGAGTTAGGTTTCTTGGGTTCAAAGGATGGTTCTGCTACAAGGCAGTATCCTGTATCCTGTATCCAAAGCCTGTATCCAGAAGGGCTCATATCCCCAGGAGGGCACCTTTCCTGGGATCTGTGCTCAGTGGTATGATGTCTGGTTCACACCGTGTTAGCGGTGGCTGCAACGGGCCACTGATCCTGGGTGCACAAGCAGCTTTTCCCACTGACTGCAACAAGGAGAGCAAGATCCAGCAGCTCAAGGCAGTACTGTGCAGTGCTACACAGTGATAGCAATGTACAGTACTGCCACGGGGAGATCTATCCCTGTCTTTCATTATATATCAGCTTTTAAATGTATAAATAGCAAAAATAATGGAGCCCTGCTTTAGTTTGATAAGTAATTATGCACAAATAATTAAGGTGCATGGTATTGTTATATATGTTTATGTGGAGTTCTGGAGATAAAGCCTCTGTGCTACTTAAGGAGGGGAATGCTAAAGTTATCAGTAGGGAAAAGGCCATTTTCTTTTCTTTCTTTGTTTAGTTACTGTGAATTTAAAACTGACTTTTTTTCAGTTCAGACTTGTGGGCTCTGCAAGTTCCATGATGGCTCATGTCCATTTCTTTATGGAGATATAGCCCGGGGTGGCAAAGAGCCTCCTGCCTCTTACCATTTTAGAAGCCCTAATGATTTGCCTGGGATTGATTTTATTTACCAAGCAGAAAACACATGCTCTATTGTTTTTGCTCCTTTGATGATAGAAATCATGTTTGTTTCCACCAAAGCGAAGTCAAAACAAAAGATCAAAAACTAAATCAGTATTCTCCTCTTAATGCACCTTTGGGAATTGCCTGGCAGCCAGCTTGAGTCACAGAATTATAGGGCAAAATCCTGAAGCGTGGACTCAGAAAACAAAACAAAAACAAAACAAAAATACAACAACACTGACTTCAAAGGGAACGTTGCCTGAGTGAGGACTGAAGAGGGATCACGGAGTCTCCATAAACCCCGGCTTCAGCAGGAACAGTGCAGTCCTGATTAGGAACTTGCAGGATCAAAACCAGAAACCCAGTGAAATGAGGGAGGGCAGAGTCTGTTGGATTGTATAACCCGTCTCACCCACTGAGAATGTTTTTCTGTCTTTAGTGCTTTTTTTTTTTCTGTCTCTCCAAATGTCTTTTTCTTGTACTTTGAGTGACTGAGATGTTCTGTCCCATAAAGATATATTGTTCTGCCCCATGCCTGTGTGGCTTGGTGGTTGCAGCACCTACAGTTTCAAGTCCTGTTTCATACAAGTACATAAGTACATGAGCTGAAATTCCTTGTTTGCATACCATAAGGTGCTCAGGAGGAGACATTTTGAGCTGTGATCACCTTGTTTTGAAGAGTTTCTCTCTGTCATGTTTACTTCAGGGTTCGGAAACCATCACATTCCCATGTGAAAGATGGCTTGCAAAGTCTGAAGACGATGGAGAGATCATCAGAGAGCTGGTACCGTCTGATATTTTCACCGAGAAACTCATGAAGGATGGGACTCTAAAGCAAATAGAAGAAGAAGTTGAGGACCCATTAGAAGGTAATGTAATCCTAGGAGTATGTAGGGACCTATTTGCCTGATCATTTAGTGCAAAGTACAGTTCAAGCAGATGAAATGCTAGTACAAATTGTTTGCATGTATTTCACTTCCCATTTTCAGGCCTCTCTGATACTTGAAGCACTTGCACAAAGTTTCATCCTAAGCTCTGTGCTTCCTTGTAGACCTGGCAGTCTTTCCCACCCCCTTTCCTCTGCACTTGAAGGAAATTGTGAGACTTCTTATATCCTGGGTAGAGCAAATTGAATTCAGCTGCCATCTTCATTCATTGGTAACAAGATGATTCAACAGAGAAAATCATTCATTTCTATGTTTCTTTTCTATCTGAATCTGATTTGCATTTACAGTACAACATTGTCAGAGTGGAATATATATGAATTTTAAGCGTTTTCCATTGCCAGGGCTTTGCTGTAGAGGAGAAATGAGCCTTTTGCTGTGCCTCTAGCAGGGGAAGAGCTCTTTCCTCTATTAGCAAGCACATGGTAGCTCATGTGAGACCTTTTCCCAGGGAGAGATAGGCAGTTTTAATAACAGTAAGTGGCAAAACTGCTTGATGCCTACATAACATTTTCTTTAACCTCTTAACCCATGTCACTTTACGTTGCATTAGTTTGGGTGTTACCCAGCATACCTGTCTCATTTTTTCTCCTTCTAAAGTAAAGGCCTTAAAAACAACTCTTGCAAACTGTGGATTTATGGGTAACTGAAGGGTTTTTTTGTCTGCGATCTAGGACTAAGTTTAGGATGTCCTCTTTTGCATATAAATAATTTAGGGCAGAAGTAATCTATATGAGTCCTCGTGTGCTTTGGGTACTAATGCAGTGTAAAAGACAGAAATTCCAGCTTATGTTATTATAATGATAGTCTTTTACAGAGTAGATAATTTCAGTCCTAAAGCTCTCTAGAACTGGTAAGCAAAGACTAAAGAGGAATGAACTGATTAAATAGAATATACACACTGTTTCCCTCATTACTAATATAGCAGTTGTCTCTCAAGTGCAAGGCCATACCTCTGCACTGCTGCTAAGCACATAATAAGAAGAGGCAAACACAAAACCATCAAATTGCACCCAACTTGATGAACAGCCTCAAATGACAATCCTGATCCATTCTTCAGAGAAATAGTGGCAGTCCCTCATGGACTACCAAGCAGATTAGGCCCTGTTTTATTGAAAAAAACTAGATATGATATTGAAAAAACAGATATTTTGTTTGATGGTGTTAATGCACAGAGAAGAATAATAAGATCTGTAGTATACTTCTATAATTAAGGCTTTGTGCCTCTTCCTCATTTGTAATGCCCTGGGATTTGCAAGGAGATGTTCTCGAAGGCTTGAAGGCCACCAGGGTAATCAGAACCTTGTACAGTTACTAATTGTTTCCCTGGAAAGGAAACAATTTCCAGATACTGCTTTGTTTTCCCTATGTAATTAGGACAAGAGCAGCAATATAAAAATAGGAGTATTTAACAGGTTTAGTAAAGCACATTACTAAAGATTTGATAGGGTTTTATTGAATCATCATTGAGCAAGCTAAACAGAAAGGGTACTTAAACAGTACAACTCCAATACTTCCTTAATTAAATACTGTCTGTGAAAAAAAAAAAGGATTCAGCAACCTGCTCTCCTTCTGTTTTAGAACTCTATACAGACACATGCCATTAACTCCAGTGGTAATTGCACATCTGAATCCCTGGAGTTTGTTTATGGAAGATGGAGTATTAAGAATTCACAACACTGAATCACTTGCTCTCAAATGCAGGTCCCTTGAGCCTCGGTAGGAAAAGGTGCTGAGTTCCCTCACCTCTCATTGACTTCGCATCCAGTAATAACTGTAATGATTCTTTGCATTTTTAATTATACGCTGTGTGCTCAAAGCAATATATAAGCATTGATTAGATGTAGAAAAGGAAAGTCAGCGAATTTCAGTCCAGTGGTTCCCTAGCCTTGGGGTCGTCATCAGAAGCCTCGAAGGATAAAGGAATCAGCGTTTTAACCCTCAAGAACCAAGTGATGAATAGAGCATTTGGGGACCATTTTCTCTGGTAATTTCAGTATCTGATACAGACCTCGATAATCCACCTGCCCAGACCCTGCTTGTCCTCATTTCCTTCTGCAGTTCACACGTACAAGATAAGTGTGTTCACTGGAGATATCTACGGTGCTGGGACAGATGCTAATGTTTTCCTAAATATCTATGGAGATCTGGGGGACACGGGGGAGAGAAAACTCAGCAAATCGGAGACAAACTTCAACAAGTTTGAAAGAGCACAGGTACAAATGCCATGCATTTTCCATTTTGCAGTCCTTTACCCTGACAAGTGCATGACTGCCTTTGCAGGCTGAGTTTTCCTGTGAGGGATGAATTGATTGATTCCATTTATGATGTTCATTACCTCTTAAAATGCTATCCGCGGTTTGTCAGCTGGGTATTATGACAGACAAGCACTGTAACAAACGGGTAGATCTTTCTTTCTGTGAAGTAACTGATACAGAGACGAATTTTGAGCATAAAGAGATGATTTTTTTTCTTACAAGCTGGCCTGAATTTGCTAGCTGCAGGTCTGAAAGCAGAGAAATGTGAAGCCATTCATTCGCAAAGACTCTGTGCAATTGACTTTTCCCGTACATAGTATATACAATAATTCATCTCAGAGCATGATAAATGAACACATCTTAAGCTGACTGTGTCTGACAAAATGACTCCAGAAGTGGCACCCTGCAGTCAGCCCGTGAAAAGTATTCATATCCTGTTGTGCTCCTCAGATATAATGATGACAAAGATTTTCTTATCCAGATTGCCTATGCAAAGCTAACTGGATTAAAAACGGAACTTTTTGTCTTAAATCTTAGGAGGTAAAATGCCAGGAATTCAGCATTCAGGTTGTTTTTAAAAGCAGCTTTTGTACAGCCCCTTTAAGAGCCCTTCTCTTCAGGGAGAGGAATCACACCTTAGAGCCCTCTCTTACAGAATTGTTTTAATGCACAGAAGATGCCTGCATAGTCTGGTGTAACAGGTTTTAAACACATATTGTGCTCCATAACTATAATTTGCTTTTATTGGGTTGATAATCTGTTGAGAGCTCATTAACTGAACCAATTGCCATTGAATACCCTGTAGGAGGATACTTTTACCATGCAGGCTGTGGACCTCGGCATTATATACAAGATCAAGATTCGTCATGACAATTCTATGTTTAGTCCCGACTGGTTCCTGGAAAAAGTAGAGATCCTGGATGAGGACACGGAAGAATCATTCGTGTTCCTGTGTGAACGCTGGCTCTCTAAAAAGAAGGAAGACAAAAAGATCGAGCGCACATTTTATGAACAGGTACGGTGATCCCAACTAAAGGCTACTAATAAAATTAAAAAACATACCTTTCTTGAGTTGAAACTCAAGACAACTCATTACAGACTTTTGTAACATGTCGAAATTAAGCAGTGACTTGCAGACAAGTGCCCAAAATATGCCCCATGTCCTCCCACAGCATCACCAGGTCTGTGCTTTGCAGTCACAGCAGAAAAACCAAAGGCTAAAGTAAAACTCTTCAGCTGAGAGCCAAAGAAAAGCTTTGCTGATGAACAACAGAGAATTTTGTGCTGTTACCATCCTCGCTGTGCCCACAATGTGCACTGTAACAGGTTCCATTATGCAAAGTTCTCAAGCCAAAATACTGGGTATTTTAACCTGATCCTTGCTGGACTGAGTGGGTTTCCTCTTCTCAGTTCCATTTCCCACACATGGCCCACATCAAAAGTCCAGTTTCTCTGTCAAGTCTTAATGCACAGAATATTTTTTAATGAAATGCCCTTTGTATTTGTGCATTCTCTATTGCTTTATCAGACTGGCATAGCTAATTGAAATTCAAGGTTCACGCACTGATTAAAATTAGCAAACAAGATTAATAGACCTCTCCAGCTTCTATACAGTGAGGCATAACACAAAAGCTGATTATAAGTCCATTGTATTTAAGAAGTCCACTTTACAGAATACAGTGACATTTTAATTGAAAGTAACTGCTGAAATTATCATTAATGAAATTGGGCCAAACTCATCCTCAGTGTAGCAGAATGTTTGTAAGAAGAGTTACATCATGGATGAGTATTGCCATGTGCCCCCTCATAAAACTGTAGGAGACAATGCTGTGAATTTTTGTGGTTGTGCCTACCCAGATGCTCATATTAATTCTCTCATAATGAAGGAAACCTTTATATATATATATATATACATATATATATATATATGTATTATTATTATGTAATTGTGTGGTAAGAGCCTCACATTTATGGGGCAATGACCCCAAACTCATCTGCAGTAACTTCTCTAATGTAATAGATGTTTATTATCATTCAACTTGGTAGCACTCTACTTACAGTCTTTGACCTATACTAGGTGGATTAGTCTAACAGCACTATATATGCCCTGATAAGCAAATCTGCTGTTCCATCTGCCTGGATTTTCCGTGGTTACGGCTCATACACATAGCAGAGAAAAAAATACAACACATTGTTAAGGTCTGTTAGGTCCATTGCATTGTAACACACATCCAAAATGGCCTGTCAAGGTTACTGCGATAAGGTAAATGAATGACTTGAAGTAAGTTGTAAGAAGTCATGTTATTTTTGAGCTTCACTGAGCAAAACGCTACCTGGAAGGCTGCAGGGATTTCTTGTAAAGTTGTTCTTAGAGGCGCACGGGAACAGCTGACAACGTTGTGAGCGCTGAACCTCATTACCCTCCTGTACATGCAATTAGAGCTATGACGGTGAGCGCAACAGCCTGGACAACTCATCTGTCAGCCTTTCAAGCCAGGATAGCAGTGGAAACGTGAAGGAAATGAAGAAATCCAGCTTGGTCAAGATGGCAGAAGAAGGATCATGTGAGAGAGCAGCGTGTTTTGTGTATGCATGTGTGTGTTTTTGGCTTTCAGGTCTCAAAAAGTTGCATTTGTCCTGGTGAAGAGCAAGGAGGAGCAGAAGAGCAAATTGTTGCTCCTTTCTTTGAGTTGTTACCACTCTGGAAAAGAGCGGGTCAGATGTTTTTGTGTTTATTGATTTTCCTGTAGTTTTCAGGCCTTACCAGTGGAATAAGTCACAAAGTTAACAGCAATTTTAGTGTTTTTTAAACCTCTTCTTGCTCTTCTATGGAAATCTATGCTACACTAGAGGGTTAGAGTTACAGCCGAGAGATGTGACTCTCACAAACACTGTGGTGCTTGGTAAATGGTTAGTCAAGGATTTGCCGTTTGCTGTCACAGACATATAAATGTATAGGATGTTTCTACAACCCTATGCCCTTCTGGTTCCCAAAGACAGACAAATGTAGCCAAACCATCAACCTGGGAAAAAGAACTAGTCAACAACATCCATAGGGCCTCCTCAGAAACAGGCGATCCTAAACAATCATCACATTCATTTTTATTTTTCCTCCTCCACTACTGAGTTCATCACATACAGCACTTAAGAGGTGAGAAGAAGGGAAGGCTCTCTGGAAAACGGGCTGATAGATGAAGGCAAGAATTCATGCAAACTTCATACAATTTGCCTGAAGTATCCCTTGAAGTATGCAGTGCCCTTTGTAGTGAAAGGGACTGTGGGCAAGGCAGATATATTATCATGAATAACAATGTCCCCTGGGATGCTGGAAGCTCTTTTCCCAGTGATTCCTTAATGTAGCTCTTGTTGCTGATACCAGCTGTCTTTTTCCTCCTACGTGTTCTTTTTTGTCTACTCAATATGTAGCATGTTAGACCTAAATTTACAAAGGAAACTGAATTTCTTGAGACCCTATTTGACATGCCTGAACTGCCTTCTTTTTCAGGATCACGCTGGTAGTGCCTCATCATCATCAGTGTCTTCTTAATATGAATTTAAATGTAATTTATTTTGCAATACTGCAGTTTTTTTCTTACAGCACATAACTACATCACAGCTGCTGTGAAGCTGAGAGAGGACTGGGACACCAGGAGCTGAGCAAGAGCGAAGCATAAGCCTTTTGGCATTCTATTAGAAAACAAGCTTTGATTTGGAGCACTCAGGAGGATTTGTTCTGTTCTAGAATGTGGATGGTCTTATATGTGTGAAGGGAAGATGAATCTGCAAAGGCTTTCAGACACTCAAAGACAGGGCGCCTGGGAACCCTGGGTTGAGGTTTCACCTCAAACGACTGACAGAAACAGTTGATGGCTCTGGCATGTGGGGTTTCATCACTGAGCTCTCTCTCTCGAGACAAATAAAGCAGAGCTAAAGATAAAAGAAAAATCAGTTTTTGGATTGCAACTTTTAAAAAGTGACATACTCTGGACTGTGTTTGCAAAAACCAGTGTTGCTGCAGGGGAACTGATCCTGCTAGGTTGCTACTCGTAGGAAGAGGGGAATAAATCGGCTTCTTCGGAGGATGGAGCTCGGGCCCTGCTGTACCACCCTCTTGCGCCATCGGTGTTTCTTTCCTGACTGTGATCAAAGCCTCGAAGATCAGTGTCAGTCAGATGAATTTGTAGCTTTGAGGAAAAATGCTTCAGTTCATTGATTTATTTATTTATATAGCTTCCGATCAGCCATGTTCTGATACTTCAACTTAACATTTAAATTGCAGCTATTGTTCACTGTTATCCTTCACTAAGTCCTCTAGTTTTAGTGTAAGGGTTTAGAGGTGTTGTTAAAATACTGTGTTTTAGCAAGTAAATCATCATCAGGCAAGTCATGTGTATTTTTGTACCTGTTTTCATAATCCACAGCATGTGCAAAACAATGAATATTATCTTAAACTTCTACAGTGGTAATTTATCATTGGAGTTCAGGATAGCCTGTGCTGACATGGGCCAAGGGAACCCACATAGGTGATTACTGTAGCTCCACTGATGCCCAGTAGCTACTTGTGATGTTTATATATCTGGGTCACATGTCCCGAGCATGTAAGTCTGAACAATACATAATGCTGTGTATTGTTTAACCTGCTCTGCAACCCAAGGGTCTTGGGGCCGCCCTTCTTTTGTAATCCCGTATTGTGCTCAAATGAAAAATAAGCGATTCCCATGTTCTCTCTGATACTACTTCTGTGGTGAGACAATGGATACCATCTGCTATGTTGACATTTCATGTAATTTCGCAAATAATGGGTAAAACATCAGTATGTCCCCTGAGAACCGGTCTCCAGCAGAGCAGGGATAGTTCCCATCGTCCCCATTTTACCAGGGTGGTCTTTCTTCTCTGAGTCCTGGAGCTTGTCATCACCTCTGTCCCTGTTGCAGTGACATGGTCTCATTAAGGAAAATTGCATCTCAAAGGAGCTTCAGATAAGATGGAAGGAGAGAGCCAGACAGCTGCCTCCTGAGCTGGATAAAAAGGCAGCTGTTAACTAGCTGATTAGGGCAGGCTCCACAGATGTGGCATTGGGACTTTGTGGGGAAAGAGCAGAGCAGTTTGAGGGACCCCATCCTGAGTTTCCTGTGCCCAATGAAGGTGATGTGAGGATGGAGCATAGAGAAAGGTCCTGTCACATAACAAACTCCATGGGACCTGGCCTGGGGACCTCGATCCACCCTGGAAAATGGTGTAGGATGTGGTGTGGTTTTCATCCACCTCTTTAGGAATTCTGGTCCCGTGTACCTTATAACAGGCTATTCTCAGCAAGGTTTCAAGGAATCAGGGAAAAGGTCCTTCCTACAAACCTTTGCTTGGGCTCTTTATTGGCTGCTGATATCAGTAGCTACAGTGGTTGCTTCATGAAGAATGCATTGACTATTACGTTGATGTGCACAGTTAAATACAAATGATACCCTGTGGGGAGACTAATTCTCACCTAATCTTTAGTTCACTTTTGTGCTGCTATGAAGGTGGTGAAAATTTGGGATGACTGAAACACTTTGGGTTCTAGTCAGTGCAGAGGCAATACCAGATTTGGTCGCCTTGAATTTATGCCTTCCCTGATCTTGCTGCAAGTTTATAGTACAGCTCCCCAACCATCAAACTCTCCTCGGTCACCATGACAGAATTAAATATCAATCCCAAATGATCTGAAACTTGGTCAAGTTTTAGTCAAGGTTTACGAACCTTCTTGAAAGTGAAAAAGTGATGATGAAAACTCAGGTTGAGCTTGTGACAAGGCAAGTTTCAGAGCTTTGAGTCTTGTCAGAACGTTTTGAACAGCCATGCACAAATGTTCTGAGAAATCAGACGAGTATTCATCATCTAATTCTGCACCATCCGCTCGATCTGCCCAAATGAGCTTTTGGAAAGCACTTGAAAAGCAGTCTGGCATTTCCTCCTTTTTAACAGCTGAACTGAAATTTTTGAGAGCTACATAAAACCCAGCTAAGCTATTTCCCAAGACCTCGGCCTGAAGGTTTTTCCCCAATAAATATCATTCTGTGATGATACAAAATTTTTGAGTATCCTCCCTCTAATAGAGAGGAGATTCATAGTTGACCTGCGTCCTACGAAGGGATGCTGAAACCCTGAGCTACCCCATAGATCAGTACAAGTCTTGAGAGAGAACATCTGCAGTTGTATTGGGACATTCAGGTGGTGATGGTTTACCTTGGAGTCAGCATAGATTTATCTGCTTTATTGAACTGTGAGTGTGAGCTCCTTTTGGTCCAATAGTCTATTTAAGATTAGGACACTGACTCGTCTTCAGGAAGGTTGTTTAGTGTAAGTAAAGATTGTCCATTAGGCGGAAATCAGGACTTTGTTATATCCCATAGCCCTATTGCAGCCAGGAATACGTCTAGGTCCTTGCAGGTTTCCGAAAGTAATTCCCCAAATACCTTTATACCCCAGTCCAGCCTGGGGTTATGCCTTCTCCAACTGAATTTGACAGGACAATAAACTGTTTAGCGTGAAATAGAGCTACTTCTCCCAGGAAGAGACTTTCATTTTCTGAATGGAAATAAATGCAGGTAGGTTTGTATGATGATGAAATGTCTCTCTCTTGCAGTGATCCCGTACCACATCACGGTCACGACGGGCACAGAGTTCGACTCCAGCACCGACAGCCGCGTGTACATCATCATCATGGGCCCTCAGAAGCTGCAGACGGAGAGGCTGTGGCTGGATCTTCCGGAAGGGAAAGATGAATTTGCAGATGGTTCTGTGGAGAAATTCTCCGTTTGGGGTCTAGATGTTGGAGAGATCAAAAAAGTGGAGGTACTTTACAAAACTTTAGTGTGGTTACTGGATTACTGGAATGAAGCACCTGGCCAAGGAGAGAATGTGCTTGTGTTTAGTATTGAAGAAAAGGCACTTGCGTCTAAAATAAATGTAAATAGGGGTGTGTTAATGAGATTTCACATGCATCCTAACCTGAAAATAAGTACTCTTTATGACTGACAAAATTGAGAACCTTGGGAGGCAGAAGATAATTTTGAAATATAAGAAAGTTGTGATGTCTTATTTTTGTCACGCCTCTTAATATTGTTTTTTTTCTTAGTCAAGCCTTGTTACTGACAGGCACAATGATCATTCTCAGGAAGCAGTCTTCCATCAGTCTTATTCCTAGTTGATTTTTGCAGTACTTCCAGTTGGGTTTCATAAATTGCCTGCAGTGAGAAACACATCTTGTATAATTTTCCAGCTAAACATGAAATTGTTTTCACAGCTTGGAAGACCCAGGCTTAGAGAACAAAATTAATCATCGTTCATAAGTAACATGCACAAATAGATTTCCGTGTAGGAACCACTCTTTCCCACTGTGGCTCCTGGAGACAGAATTTGCATAGCCTTTCTATCACTGAGCTTAAACTTAGCATGAATCTACCAGACCTTCTGTGAACATCATTCTTGTTTCACAATGCAGTTCTGTCTCCTGAAAGCCTCTGGTAGCCCCCAAGTGCTGTAACCCCCCAAGGTCCTGATGACTTGGAGAGCCTATTTTATTTTTTTATTTTTTATTTTATTTTATTTTATTTTCACACCATACCCTTTGTTGCAATACATCTATCTATTTGTGTGCACTTGTGTATTCAGCAGGGAGGAAGTGGAAGAAATCTAAAGGCAGAAATATTAACTAATTTTTAAAAATCTTTGCTGCTGCAGGGGGTGATGGCTAAATGGAAATGCTCACGTTAGCTTTCATTTAAGAAACAGAAGCTGACACCTTGAGAAGTCTCCTGACTTTAGATTTGAGTTTATCATCAAGCCATTTTCTTAATGCACTCCAACTGTCTGGTTATTATGAATTTTAGTAGCACTGTCTGTCTAGCCATCTCAGGGTCAAACTTTGAAAGTGATGCAAGGACATAAATCCTTCCCTTCCATCCTGTGTACACATGGAAATGGACTGTCCATGCCAGGACACAGAGGGAGGAAAAAGGCGGGATAACCCCTCAGTGTTGGAGAGAAGAGCTGGCTGGAGGAGAAAATGGGCAGGGATGGTGGAAAGCACAGAGTGAATAAGGGGTGGAAAGGACAGAGAATAGGGAGAAATAGGGTCAGGCACTTGATAATGGAGGGAGGCAGAAAAAAAGAGTTAACAGAAAAACAATAGGAATGGGAGACAAGAAGAAAAGGTTGCAAGTGAAATTCAGAGAGTTAGGGAAAACGGAGAATAGAGATTTCAAGATGAATAGCATTCTCCTGCACGCTGTCATCCTGAACCCCTGTGATCCTGCCGCTGTGCTGCCTCGACTCTTGTTCACGTTTCCTTCTCCGTTTGCAGTCCCACGTGGCTGGAGGAGCCATCTGCTCCCGGCTTTGTGCCGCCTTCCGCGCGTGCTTGGAAGGGCTCTTCTCGCTCATCCACGTCCCAGCAATGACATCTACGTGCCAATCTGCCTTGGTTGCTATGGGAGCAGTCCATATTTTCCTTGTAGAAAATTGCAGTGTTCAGGGACATTGCAGTAAATTGCTAGTTATGCGCTTGGGAAAAGCGAGGAGGAACGGTTCGTTCTCAGATTTGGCATTTGGCTGCTTCTCGAAGAAGGCTCTGAATGCGAGCTCCTATGTGAAAATAGCATATGGGGAATTCAGTTTCCAAAAGGCCTCTATATTTTAGAGCATTCCAAGCAGTAGGTTGCAGAATTTAGTAGGATAGTAAGATCTGCTGCGTGATGCCACTTCCAGTTTGGTATTATTCTCCTGTTGCAAATGTGCTGGAATGAAAGCAGAAACAGTGGAAGATGATGTAATTTGAAAGGGGTCCATTTATCCATGTCATAAGCTTACAGCTTTAAAAATTACTATTGGTGTAGTTTGAGAGAGACGCTGGCATGAAAATAAATAACCCAAGTTATCAGGCATAGACACCTTATACTGTGCCTTAAAAGTAGCTTAATATTTCTTCTCTTAATGAAAGAAGTGTCTTTATTCTTAGACTGCTGCTGCTGCAGAAAGGTGTGTTCAAAAGGGTCCTGCATCAGTCTGGGTATCTCTAAACCACTTCTGATTCAGAGTCTTTCTCCTTCACAAGCAGAGGGTAGAGCCAAGGACATGCAGCTACTGCAAATCTGAGTAGGGACCTCAGCCTAGAAACCCTCTGGTCTCCCTAATATTCTCAGTGCCTTCCAGAATATGCAAGAAATCACATGTTTTTGCATCCTTATCTACCTCTGTATCTCTATTCTATTTTTTCCCTGTGTTCTTGTATTCAGTTTAAAAGTCATTGTTTGTTCAATGAAAATTTTGCATCTTATTCTTTGTCTTGTGCAACAGCATCCTATGGCCCCCCAAAGCCCTTGGAAATGAACTAGAAAGATTTTCAGAATAGACCAACGAG
>JAUBNY010001030.1:1997706-2008633 GCA_032275445.1 Crypturellus soui
TCACCAAACTCATCTGCAGTAACTCCTCTAATGTAATAGATGTTTAATATCATTCAGCTTTGTAGCACTCACAATCTTTGACCTATACTAGGTGGATTAGTCTAACAGCACTATATACCCCCTGATAAGCAAATCTGCTGTTCCATCTGCCTGGATTTTCTGTGATTATGGCTCATATACATAGCAGAGAAAAAACACAACACATCATTGTTAAGGTCTGTTAGGTCCATTGCATTGTAACACACATCCAAAATGGCCTGTCAAGGTTACTGTGATAAAGTAAATGAATGACTTGAAGTAAGTTGTAAGAAGTCATGTTATTTTTGAGCTTCACTGAGCAAAATGTTACCTGGAAGACTGCAGGGATTTCTTGTAAAGTTGTTCTTGGAGGTACATAGGAACATCTGACAACATTGTGAGCGCTGAACCTCATTACCCTCCTGTACATGTAATTATAGCTGTGACGGTGAACGGAACAGCCTGGACAACTCATCTGTCAGTCTTTCAAGCCAGGATAGCAATGCAAACTTGAAGGAAATGAAGAAATCCAGCTTGACCAAGATGGTAGAAGAAGGATCATGTAAGAGAGCAGCATGTTTGGTGCATGCATGTGTGTGTTTTTGGCTTTCAGATATCAAAAAGTTGCACTTGTCCTGGTGAAAAGCAAGGAGGAGTAGAAAAGCGAATTGTTGCTCCTTTCTTTGAGTTGTTACCACTTTGGGAAAGGCTGGGTCAGGTGCTTGTGTGTTTATTGATTTTCCTATAGCTCTCAGGCCTTACCAGTGGAATAAGTAACAAAGTTAACAGCAATTTCAGTGTTTTTTTAAACCTCTTCTTGCTCTTTTATGGAAATCTATGATACACTAGAGGGTCAGAGTTACTGACAAAAGATGTGAGTCCTACAAACACTGTGGTGCTTGGTAAATGGTTAGTAAAGGATTTGCTGTTTGCTGTCACAGATGTATAAATGTATAGGACACTTCTACAACCCCAAATCATGTCCCTCAGGTGTCCAAAGATAGGTGAATGCAGCCAGATCATCAAATTGGGAAAAGGAACTAGTGAACAACATCCATAGGGCCTCCTCAGAAAGAGGATTTCCTAAACAATCAATCAATCATCACACTCATTTTTCTTTTTCCTCCTCCACTACTGACTTCATCACATACAGCACTTAAGAGGTGAGGAGAAGTGAAGACTCTCTGAAAAAGGGACTGCTAGATGAAGGGAAGAATTTATGCAAACTTTGTATAATTTTGTCTGAAGGATCCCTTTAAGTATGCAATACTCTTTTTGTAGTGAAAAGGACCGTGGGCAAGGCAGACATGTTATCACCAATAACAATGTTCCCTGGGATGCTGGAAGCTCTTTTCCCTATGATTCCTTAATGTAGCTCTTTTTACTTGTTGCTGATACCAGCTGTCTTTTTCCTCCTACGTGTTCTTTTTTTTGTCTACTCAATATGCAGCATGTTAGACCTAAATTTACAAAGGAAACTTTGAATTTATTGAGACCTTATTTGACATGCCTGAACTGCCTCCTTTTTTTCAGGATCATGCTGGTAGTGCCTCATCATCATCAGTGTCTCCTTAATAAGAATTTAAATGTAATTTATTTTGCAATACTACAATTTTTTTCTTACAGCACATAACTACATCACAGCTGCTGTTAAGCTGAGAGGGGACTGGGACACCAGGAGCTGAGCAAGAGCTAAGCATAAGTCTTTTGGCTTTCTCTTAGAAAACAAGCTTTGATTTGGAGCACTCAGGAGGATTTGTTCTATTCTAGAATGTGGATGGTCTTATATGTGTGAAGGGAAGATGAATCTGCAAAGGCTTTCAGACAAAGATAGGGCACCTGGGAACCCTGGATTGAGGTTTTGCCTCAAATGACTGACAGAAACGGTTGATAGCTCTAGCATGCAGAGTTTCATCACTAAGCTCTGTCTCTTGAGACAAATAAAGCAAAGATAAAGATAAAAGAAAAATTCATTTTTGGATTGCAACTTTTAAAAAGTGACATGCTCTGTACTGTGTTTGCAAAAACTAGTATTACTGCAGGGAAGCTACTGCAGGTTGCTGCTCGTAGGAAGTGGGGAAGAAATTGGCTTCTTCAGAGGATAGAGCTGGGGCCCTGCTGTACCACCCTTTTGTGCAATCAGTGTTTCTTTCCTGACTGTGATCAAAGCCTAGAAGATCGGTGTCAGTCAGCTGAATTTGTAACTTTGAGGAAAAACGCTTGAGTTCATTGATTTATTTATTTATATAGCTTCTGATCAGCCATCTGTATGTTTTGATACTTTAACTTAACATTTAAATTGCAGCTATTGTTCACTGTTATCCTTCACCGAGTCTTCTAGTTTTAGTTTAAGGGTTTAGATGTATTGTTAAAATACTGTGTTTTAGCAAGTAACTCATCATCAGCTAAGTCATGTGTACTTTCTGTATATGTTTTCATAATCTACAGCAAGTGCAAAACAATGAATATTATCTTAAACTTCTACAGTGTCCCAGTTAGTTGAAGAATGATGGAATTTAGCTTAGGAGTTCAAGATAGCTTGTGCTGACATGGGCTGAGGGAACTCACATAAGTGATTACTATAACTCCACTGATGCCCAGTACGTACTTGTTATGTTTATCTATCATCTGGGTCACATGTCCCCAACATATAAGTCTGCACAATACATAATGCTATGCATTGTTTAACCTGCTCTGTAACCTAAAAGTGTCTTGGAGCCATACTTCTTTTGTAATCCCGTATTGTGCTCAAATGAAAAATAAGTGATTCCCATGTTCTCTCTGATACTACTTCTGTGGTGAGACAATGGATACCATCTGCTATGTTGATATTCCATGTAATTTCACAAATAATGGGTAAAACATCAGTATGTCCCCTGAGAACCTGTCTCCAGCAGAGCAGGGATACTTCCTATCATCCCCATTGTACCAGGGTGATCTCTCTTCTCTGAGTCCTGGAGCTTGTCATCACCTCTGTCCCTGTTGCAGTGACATGGTCTCATTAAGGAAAATTACATCTCAAAAAGAGCTTCAGATAAGATGGATTGAGAGAGCCAGACAGCTGCCTCCTGAGCTGGATAAAAAGACAGCTGTTAACTAGTTGATTAGGGAAGGCTCCACTAGGATTTGGCACTGGGAATTTTGGGAGAAAGGGCAGAGCAGTTTGTGCGACCCCATCCTGAGTTTCCTGTGCCCAATGAAGGTGATACCACTGAGGAGCAAGAGGTGATGTGAGGATGGAGCATAGAGAAAGGTCCTGTCAGCTAACAAACTCAATGGGACCTGGCCTGGGGACCTTGATCCTTCCTGGAAAGTGGTGTGGGATGTAGTATGGTGTTCATACATCTCTTCTGAAATTCAGACCTCTCTAGGCACACGTGCCTTTTAACAGACTGAGCTTAGCAAGGGTTCAAGGAATCAGGGAGAAGATCCTTCCTACAAACCTTTACTTGGGCTCTTTATTGGCTGCTAATATCAGTAGCTCCAGTGGTTGCTTCATGAAGAATGCATTGCCTATTATTATGTTGATGTGCACAGTTAAATACAAATGATACCTTATGGGGAGAATAATTCTCACCTAATTTTTAGTTCACTTTTGTACTGGTATGAAGATGGTGAAAATTTGGGATGAATGAAACTCTTTGGGTTCTAGTCAGTGCAGAGGTAAGAACAGATTTGCTCTCCTTGAATTTATGACTTCCCTGATCTTGCTGAAAGTTTATAGTACAGCTCCCCGCCCCTCAAAATCTCCTCGGTCACCATGAAGGAAAATTAAATATCAATCTCAAATGATCTATGATCTGAAACTTGGTCAAGTTTTAGTCAAGATTTATGAACCTTCTTGAAAGTGAAAAAGTGATGATGAAAACTCAGGTTGAGTTTGTGACAAGGCAAGTTTCAGAGCTTTGAGTTTTGTCAGAACGTTTTGAACAGCCATGCACAAATGTTCTGAGAAATCAGACAAGTATTCATCATCTAATTCTGCACCATCTGCTCGGTCTACCCAAAGGAGCTTTTGGAAAGCACTTGAAAAGCAGTCTGGCACTTCCTCCTTTTTAACAGCTTTTTTGAGAACTACATAATTTTTGAGAACTACATAAAACCCAGCTAAACTATTTCCCAAGACCTTGGCCTGAAGTTTTTTCCGCAATAAATATCATCCTGTGATAATATAAAATTATTGAATATCCTCCCTCTAATAGAGAGGAGATTCACAGTTGGCCTGTATCCTACGAAGGGATGCTGAAACCCTGAGCTATCCCATAGATCAGTACAAGCCTTGAGAGAGAACATCTGTAGTTGTACTGGGACATTCAGGTGGTGATCATTTACCTTGGAGTCACCATAGATTTACCTGTTTTTATTAAACTGCAAGTGTAAACTCCTTTTGATCCAATAGTCTGTTTAAGATTAGGACACTGACCTTCAGGAAGGTCGCTTAGTGTAAGTAAAGATTGTCTATTAGGGGGAAATCAGGACTTTGTTATACCCCATAGCCTTATTGCAGCCAGGAAGGCTGTCTAGGAAGATGAGCCCTTGCAGGTTTCCAAAAGTAATTCCCCAAATACCTTTATAGCCCAGTCCAGCATGGGGTTATGCCTTCTCCAACTGAATTCAACAGGACACCAAACTGTTTAGCATAAAATAGTGCTTCCTCTCCTAGGAAGAGACTTTCATTTTCTGAAGACTGGGGTATGTAGACAGATTTTCTGATGATGAAATGTCTGTCTCTTGCAGTGATCACAACAGGCAGAGTTCGACTCTAGCACCGACAGCCGGGTGTGCATCATCTTCATGGATCCTCAGAAGGTGCAGACGGAGAGGCTGTGGCTGGATCTTCCGGAAGGGAAAGATGAATTTGCAGATGGTTCCATGGAGAAATTCTCCATTTGGGGCCTAGATGTTGGAGAGATCAAAAAAGTGGAGATACTTTACAAAACTTTAGTGTGGTCACTGGAGATGTGAATGAAGCACCTGGCCAAGGAGAGAATGTGTTTTTGTTTAGTACCGAAGAAACGCACTTAGGTCTAAAAAGATTGTAAACAGGGATGTGTTAATAAGATTTCACATGCATCCTAACCTGAAAATAAGTAGTCTTTATGACTGACAAAAACAAGAACCTTGGGACACAGAAGATAATTTTGAAATATAAGAAAGTTGTAACGTCTCATTTTTTTCCCATCTCTTAATATTGTTTTTTTCTTAGCCAAGCCTTGTTACTGACAGACACCACCATTCCCAGGAAGCAGTCTTCCAACAGTCTTTTTCCTAGTTGATTTTTACAGTACTTTCAGTTGGGTTTCATAAATTGCCTGCAGTGAGAAACACATCTTGTATAATTTTCTAGCTAAACATAAAATTGTTTTCACAGCTTGGAAGACCTAGGCTTAGAGAACAAAATTAATTATCATTCAGAAGTAACATGCATAAATAGATTTCGGTTTAGGAATCAGTCTTTTCCACTGTGGCTCCAGGAGACAGAATTTGCATAGCCTATCAATGAGCTTAAACTTAGCATGAATCTACCAGACCTTCTGTGAACATCATTCTTGTTTCACACAGCAGTTCTGTCTCCTGAAAGCCTGTTGTAGCTCCCAAGTGCTGTAACTCCCCAGGTCCTGATGAGTTTGAGAACCAATTTTATTTTATTTTCATACCATACCCTTTGTTGCAGTACATCTATGTATTTGTGTGTGCTTGTGTATTCAGCAGATAGGAACTGGAAGAAATATAAAGAGAAATATTAACTAATTTTAAAAAATATTTGCAGTTGTACATCCTGTTTCAGGAGGTGATGGCTAAATGGAAATGCTCACATTAGCTTTCATTTAAGCAACAGAGACTGACACCTTGAGAAGTCTCCAGACTTTAGATTTGAGTTTATCATCAAGCCATTTTCTTAATGCACTCCAATTGCCTGGTTATTATGAGTGTTAGTATCACTGTTTTTCTAGCCTTCTCAGGGTCAAACTTTGAAAGTGATGCAAGGACATAAATCCTTCCCTTCCATCCTGTGTACACATGGAAACAGCCTGGCCCTGCCAGGACACAGGGAGGAAAAAGCCAACATAACCTCTCAGTGTCAAAGAGAGGGAGAGCTGGCTGGAGAAGAAAATGGGCAGGGATGGTGGAAAGCACAGAGTGAATAAGGGGTGGAAAGGACAGAGAATAGGGAAAAATAGGGTAAGGCACTTGGTAATGGAGGTAGGCAGAGAAAAGAGGTAATAGAAAAACAATAGGAATGGGAGACAAGAAGAAAAGGTTGCAAATGAAATTCAGAGAGTTAGGGAAAATGGAGAACAGAGATTTCAAGCTGAATAACATTCTTCTGCACTCTCTCATCCTTCACCTCTGTGATCCTGCCACTGTGCTGTCTCACCTCTTGTTCACATTTCCTTTTTAGTTTGCAGTCCCACGTCTCATGTCTGGAGGAGCCATCTGCTCCTAGTTTTGTGCCATCTTTCATGTGTGCTTGGAATGTCTCTTCTTGTTAATCCACATCCCAGCAATGACATCTATGTGCCAGTCTGCCTTGGTTGCTATGGAAGCAGTCCATATTTTCCTCCTTGCAGTTTTCAGGGACATTGCAGTAAATTGCTAGTTATGTGCTTAGGAAAAGCAAGGAGGAACGGTTCTTTCTCAGATTTGACATTTGGCTGCTTCCGGAAGAAGACTCTGAATGTGAGCTCCTATGTGAAAATAGCATACAGGGAATTCAGTTTCCAGAAGCCCCCCGCATTTTAGAGCATCCTGAGCAGTAGGTTGCAGAATTTTTAGTAGGATAGTAAGATCTGCTGCATGATGCCACTTTCAGTTTGGTATTATTCTCCTGTTGCAAATGTGCTGGAGTGAAAGCAGAAACAGTGGAAGATGTAATTTGAAAGGGGTCCATTTATACCTGTCATAAACTTACAGCTATAAAAATTACTATTGGTGTAGTTTGAGAGAGACACTGGCATGAAAATAAATAACTTATCAGGCATAGACACCTTATACTGTGTTCTTAAAAGCAGCATAATATTTCTTCTCTTAATGAACAAAAGTATCTCTATTCTTAGACTGCTGCTGTTGCAGAAAGGTGTGTTCAAAAGCACCCTGCATCAGTCTGTGTATCTTTAAACCACTTCTGTTTCACAGTCTTTCTCCTTCACAAACACAAGGTAGAGCAAAGGCCATGCAACTACTGCAAGTCTGATTATGGACCTCAGTCTAGAAATCCTCTGGTCTCTCTAATATTCTCTGCACCTTCCAGAATATGCAAGAAATTCCATGTTTTTGCATCTTTATCTACTTCTGTAACTCTATTCCATTTTCCCTCTGTTCTTGTATTCAATTTAAATGTGATCGTGAGACATTCAGTGCAAATTGTGCATCTTTCTTATTCTTTGTGTTGTGCAACAGCAGCCAATGTTCTCCCAAGGACTGTGGAAACAAGCTAGAAAGATTTTCAGAATAGCCCAAGGAGGGCTATTGCCTTTAAAATCCCACTATTTTAAATGGGTTCAAACACTTCACCCCAAAAAGCTCAACTTGGTATTGGCATGCATGTCCAAGTCTATACTGCTAGTATGATCATGGCTTCAGATTATTTGCTGTATTGGCATGGCCTATCCAACACTTTGCTTTGCATTGAAAGGCAGTCTCATGTGGTTGCTCTTACTGGGTTAAAAAATTCAGAACTATGAGCTTATGAATGAAGTAAATCCTTGCGCACTGCTCCAAAAGTGCAGCCACAAGGATGATTCAACACTGAATGAAATTCTGCTGAATGAGGTTTATATTGCTTTATAGCATTTCACTGGGGGCACTGAACACAGGCTCTCTGTCGTTTGCTCCGCAACGAAGTTGGGACAGCCCAGGATGCATGCTATACGTAAGCCTTTATTGATCAAGTAGGCACAGCACTTCAGACCCCACGCTCGCGCGTGCATATGCATGCACAATTCCCTCCCCCCTGAGTCCGTCTTATATACTCTTCATCCTCATCATGGCTGCACGGTGATTCCTGACTCACTGTTCCACTCAGTTCCTCTTCGTTGAAAGCTTCCATGTCTTCACTTCCTTTAAGTTGATTACCTGCTGCAGTCCGTATCTTTCCAGATGGTTTCAAGGACGTGGTAACTTGAGAAAGTTTCAGTTCTCAGACAAGCTGAAGGCCGTCTGACCAATTCTCAGTCCCCACAGCTCTCAAAGGAGTGCAGGATGCTTTCTCCTGGTACATTGCCACTACCAAAGGCAGTTGCAGTGACATATCTGGTGTCTGTCAATGTCTTGGAATGACGCTTTAGGGGGTGACTGTAATGAACTCAGAGGAGCAGCAGACTTTGATGGGCCTCAACAGGATTCTCCCTCCAGCTGTTCTCTCCCTGCTTCACTGCTGAGCTGTTGCCCCAAACTTACTTTGCTGCCTTGTCCATGCCATCCCATGACTGGTCTAGAGAGGCCATGCACAGCTTCTCAGAGGGTCTGTGGGTACGGAGAAGGGCAGTCAGGCTAGCAGAGGGAGAATGGAGAAGCAAGCATATATTCTCATTCACCTCCCACCCTTGGAATTGCAGGATTAATGCATTGGTTGCAGACTTCAATTTCTCCAGTGGTTAACTCTAATTTTCTGCAGCTGCACAGACATTAGTGTAGTAATAATACTGCTAATAGTAGTGATGGCTGAAACAGACAAAAAAGAGCAAGTTTGGGGGCAGAGAAGATACAACAGATATATCACTTTAGGTGCAGTTGTTATTAAAAATATTTCCTGAGAAACCCTTCATCCTAGTAATATTTTTAAAAACAGAGAGCTAAGGACCATTTTTTTCCCCCAGTAATGATATAAACAACTCTTGCTCTGAAAATAATGAACTGTAAGTAGTTCTTACATCCAGCCTTTTGTGTACAGATAGTTCACTGGAATGACTGACTGACTGAGACAGTACTGGAGTATGCAATTATGCTGATAAGACCAGACTGCTCTCAAGTTTTTAAGAGGGGCACTTTTTGGGTTATTGAAGAAGTTTGCACCACTGGTGGTTACCTGAGGTGCCCTCTTGCTTTGGGTCATGGCTCAGTCTCTTTGGTTTTGCCTTTCTTGAACTTACCCTTATGCACTTGGATAGTGGCTCTTTTCTTTTCTTGAGTCACCTGTCCCTTCTGTCCTTTTTACTCAAGTTTTCTGAGCAGCTTCTTGTCCATCCATGTGGGCATCCTGCCACTCTTGCTTGACTTCCTGCTCATTGGAATGGACCAGATGGAGCAGGAAGAGAATGGACAAGTTTTCATGTAGGTTGTCGCTGTCTGTCTCTTTCATGCTTACATGTGGGGTTGGTAGTGTGCCGCCTTCTCTCATGCTCAGCAGCAGATGCCCTGAACTTCCTTGCCCCCATCAGTCACCATGGATGTTAACATGCCTGCTTTTGGGCAGCAATGTCATGCATTGTTTGGCAGCATTCCCTGTTGAAGTGGTTTGTGTGATGTTGTGTGTGGTCAACAGTCTTGGTCTCTCGACCATTTAAAACACCCTGTCAAGGTCTCTCTTCTGAGAAAAAGTCCCCTTTAATCAGCAAGTGGTTTTGGGTTCTTGCAAGTGGGACATGATGATGCTACCCCTGAGATATGCTGGTTGATGGAAGAGCTCACCATCGTGGTACCCACCAAAGACATCATCTATAATTTTGTCTGTAAGTAAGTGCTGGCTGGCCAGAGACAAAGGTGACAGTCTCACATCAAGAATCCTCAACATCCTGGATGCAGACTCTATTAACATTGGCCTCAAGGTAGGCGCTAAGCTCATCTTCTGCCTTTAGCAGTTGCATGGACCTGTGTTGATATAGTTTGTGCATGAGCAGTACTAAGAAACAGCACAGAAAATCCTTGTACCTTGACTTCTGCATGTGGCTTGAGTCTTTTATCTTCTGAAGGTCATTTATTTATTTATTTATTATTTCTTAGCATCATTAGCACCAAGAACATTGGGTAATAATGAGGATTGAATGCAGCTGTAGCATCCAGCAGGCAGAAGGACAGGGTAGGGTGGAGTGGGTAGGAAACAATTCAGTAGCATATCCATATCTTCATCACCGGACTCAGAGTATCCTCTTCACTATACATTAATCCAAATATAAAATGATAATATCAATAAGTTGCCAAAGCATGGAGAAAATTTTAAGTTTGATCTTTGAAATGAGTAAGTGATTAAAGCTGAATATGCAACAGAAAAATATAGTCTTTTCTTCAGTATGTATGAAAGTGTTGGAATGTGCTCTATGCCATATTTCAAACAAGTACAAATTGGAAAGCTGAGCTATGCTGATTTAGGTGTAAGATTTACAACAGAAATAACAGTCTGGGTAAATGCGACCAATGCTGTGTTTAATGCCTGTATGGTAATTTTAAATCTCTTTATTTATGCCTCTATTTACAGCGAGGTTACACTTTCATAGTATATTATTTTTTCTTTATGTTCTTGATTGATTCCCAAGTCAAAGCTATTCTCTTGATTTTTCGTTATTCTCCAGACACACAGAAGTGTGATAACATTTTTAGCATCTGTGCAGTGCTCAACAACTCAGCACAAGTTTCAGCAGTAGAATTTACCTAAGAGGGAGAATCAACTTATTCTGAATACCAAAGTTAAAACATAACCTCTTCGAAAATTCCCATTGATTGTTTAACCTCCTAGATAATGCCTGAAAACAACTACTAGTGATCTCATGGCTTGCCTATAGATTGAGACAGATGTTAAAAAAAACTTGCATTCAGTGTTCCTTTAAAAGACCAATTCTGAACATTTACTTTCACAAATAAGCAAAAAATAAGCATATCCAACTATAAAAATGTTTGTGATGTTGTGGGATGCCAGACACGACTCCTGAAGGCTTCAATATGAGTCAAGCAGAAATCGCTTTATTCCGCGTTA
>JAUBNY010001030.1:2008733-2026742 GCA_032275445.1 Crypturellus soui
CTAGAAAGATTCTCAGAATAGACCAACGAGGTGTCTGCCTTTGAAATCCCACTATTTTAAATGGGTTCAAACACCCCAACCCAAAAAACTCCTCTTGGTGTTGGTGTGCATGTCCAAGTCTATACTGCTGGTATGACCATGGCTTCACATTATTTGCTGTATTGGCATGGCCTATCCAATGCTTTGCTTTGCACTGAAATGTAGTCTCATGTGATTGCTCTTACAGGGCTAAAAAAATCAGAATTACAAGCTCATGAATGAAGTAAATCTTGGTGCGCTGCTCCAAAAGTGCAGCCACAAGGATGATTCAATGAAATCCTGCTCACTGAGATGTATACTGCTTTATAGCATTGCGTTGGGGGCTCTAGGAGGTCTCAACACAGGCTCTCCAAGGAGTGAGTGCAGGATGCTTTCTCCTGGGACATTGCCCTACCGAAGGCAGTTGCAGCGACAGCTCTGGTGTGTGACAATGTCTTGCAATGCCACTTTAGGAGGTGGCTGTAACGAACCCAGAGGAGCAGCAGGACTGTCATGGGCCCCAACAGGATTCTCCCTCCAGCTGCTCTATCCCTGCTTCAATGCCAAGCCATTTTCCTATATTTACTTTGCTGCCTCGTCCATGCCATCCCTTGGCTGGTCTGGAGAGGCCGTGCACTGCTTCTTATAGAGTCTCTGGCTACAGACAAGGGAGAAGCAGAAGCGGAATGGAGAAGCAAGAGTGTATTCCCATTCACCTCACACCCCTTGAACCGCAGGATTAATGCATCGGCTGCAGACTTGAATTTCCCCCGTGGTTAACTCTAATTTTCTGCAGCTGCACGGACATTAGTGTAGTAATAATACTCCTAATAGTAGTGATGGCTGAGACAGTCAGACAAAAAAGAGCAAGTTTTGGGGGGAAGGAAGATACAACAGATATTTCACTTTAGGTGCAGCTGTTATTAAAAAAAAGTATTTCCTGAGCAACCCTTCACCCTAGTAATATTTTTAATAACAGAGAGCTAAGGACCACTTTTTCCCCAGTAATGACACAAACAACACTTGCTCTGAAAATAGTGAACTGTAAGTTGTTCTTACATCCAGCCTTTTATGTACAGATAGTTCACAGGAATGAGTGTCTGACTGAGACAGTTTCTTACAGTACTGGACTATGTAATTATGCTGATAAGACCAGACTGCTCTCAAGCTCTTTAAGACAGGCACTTTTTGGGTTATTGAAGAGGTTTGCACCACTGGTGGTTACCTGAGGTGCCCTCTCACATTGGGTCCTGGCTCAGTCTCTTTGGTTTTGGCTTTCTTAAACTTACCCCTATGCACTTGGACAGTGGCTCTTTGCTATTCCTGTCACCTGTCCCTTCACAGTGAGTAACTTTTTCACTCAAGTTTTTTGAGCAGCTTCTTGTTCATCCATGTGGGCATCTCTCTTGACTTCCTACTCATTGGAAGGGGCCACATGGAGCAGGAGGAGAATTTACAAGTTTTCATGCAGGTTTCGTGTAGGTTGTTGCTGTCTGCCCCTTTCATGCTTGGTAGTGTACTGCCTTCTCTCAAGCTCAGCAGCAGATACCCTGAGCTTCCTTGCTCCCATCCATCACCATGGATGCTAACGTGCCTGCTTTTGGGCAGCAACATCATGCGCTGTTTGTCATACCCTGTTGAAATGGCTTGTGTGATGCTGTATGTGGTCAGCAGTCTTGATCTCTCAAGACCAGTTGAGACCTGTCAAGCTCTCTCCTCTGAGAAAAAATCACCTTTAACTGGCAAGTGTTTTGGGGTTCTTTCAGGTGGGACATGATGGTGCTACCCCTGAGAGCTGCTGGTTGATGGAAGAGCTCACCATCGTGGTACCCACCAAAGGCGTCATGTATAATTTTGTCTGTAAGTGCTGGCTGGCCAGGGACAAAGGTGACGGTCTCACATCACGAATCCTCAACATCCTGGACGCAGACTGTGTTAACATTGGCCTCAAGGTAGGCTCTAAGCTCATCTTCTGCATTTAGTGGTTGCATGGACCTGTGTTGATATAGTTTGTACATCAGCAGTACAAAGAAATAGCACAAAAAATCCTTGTACCTTGACCTCTGCATGTGGCATGAGCCTTTTATCTCCTCAAGGTCAATTTATTATTTCTTTATGTTTGGTTTAGCATCGTTAGCACCAAGAACTTTGGGTAATAATGAGGGCTGGATGCAGCTGTAGCATCTAACAGGCAAAAGGACAGGGTAGGACCGAGTGGGTAGGAAACAATTCAGCAGCATGTCCACATCGCTGGACTCAGAGCATCCTCTGCACTGTACCTTAATTCAGGTATAAAATGATAATATCAATAAGTTGCCAAAGAATGGAGAAAATTGTAAATTTGATCTTTGAAATGAGTGATTAAACCTGAATATGCAGCAGAAAAATATAGTCTTTTCTTCAGTATATATGAAAGTGTTGAAATGTGCTCTATGCCATATTTCAAACAAGTACAAATTGGAAAGCTGAGCTGTGCTGATTTGGGTGTAAGATTTACAACAGAAATAACAGTCTGGGTGAATGTGACCAATGTTGTGTTTAATGCCTGTATGGCAATTTTAAATCTCTTTATTTGTACCTCTATTTACAGCGAGGTTACACTTTCATAGTACATTAATTTTTCTTTATGTTCTTGATTGATTCCCAAGTCAAAGCTATTCTCCTGATTTTTTTTTTATTCTCCAGACACATAGAAGTGTGATAACATTTTTAGCATCTGTGGAGTGTTCAACAACTCGGCACAAGTTTCAGCAGCAGCATTTACCTAAGAGGGAGAATCAGCTTTCTCAGGCTGAATACCAAAGTTAAACCTAACCTCTTCGAAAATTCCCGTTGATTGTTTAACCTCCTAGATAATGCCTGAAAACTCCTACTAGTGATCTCATGGCTTGCCTACAGAGACAGATGTTAACAAAAACTTACATTCAGTGTTCCTTTAAAAGACCACTTCTGAACATTTACTGTCATAAATATGCAAAAAATAAGCACATCCAACTGTAAAGATGTTTGTGATGTTGTGCCAGAAACTTCCTGAAAGGCCTGAAGAAAATCAGGGGAGATATTTGAGGCATGGAATCAGAGGTGTAGGTTTCACTTTCTAATCAGTTTCCTAGTAAACTTGGGGTTATTTCCTCATAAATAGCTACACTTAAGAAATTGAGTTTATTGGTTTTTAGAGTTCAAAGGAGACCTTCAAGGGTTTGGGGAAAGTTCATGCTTTATGTTTTTTTTGTTTCTTTTACTCTTGCACAGACATATCTACCCTTTCCATATCCTTTTCAATTTAGTTTTCTCTTCTTGGCTTGATTTGTCATACTTACGCTTTAAATTGAGCAGCTGATTTCTCAGAAACAAAGGACAGAGTTAATATCCTCCACAATAATTAAAAACTTCAATGAACTTGTAAAGTAGTTTTTCTTCTACAACCTGTGGCATGATACTCTGCCACAGTTTAAAATGTATGTGGATGAATATGGGCTGAACAAGTTAGTCAAGAATGAGCGGACCTGAAAAATTGCTTTTCCATGGCATTATTCCTCTGCACCGCTGATTTATGTGACATCTACAATTCAGGCCAATAAAACTTGCATAACAATTCACATGTGAAATATGTTTTCGTGGGACTGTTTTTAATATTCTTCCATTTCTTAAATCTAAGACCTTGTTACCATAGGTACAATCTTGAAAGCATCCAAGTGGCCTAGAAGTCTTAATGCCAGTGACAGCCACCGGGGCTTCAACGCTTTTGAAAGATGTTTTTTTCCGAATTTTACTACTCACATGTCAGAAGAAAAGAACAAAGTTAGGCTAATAAGATGGAAGTGTTGCAAAATAGTTTCACCCAATTTGGCATATTTTTAAACTATGACATCTCGGGACATTCTGGGCTGCTTGCAGCACTGCACATCCCACTGAGAAACTGAATATCTTCACTTTCCTACCATATAAAGCATTCTGTAATTCGATGATTTGTATGTATAGACTTTAAAACGTTCATGATATTGGATTAAATATTGGCCATAAGGACATTGCACTTTGGGAAAAATATTTTGCAATCAAGAGAAAGAGACAACTGAGCTGGGTGCTGGTCAGAGGTCTGCAGTGTTGGAAGGGGACTGTGATGACAGATGCTGGTATTAGACAGATGGAAACCTCTGACCATTGGCACTATATGACGGTTGACTCCTGTGACCATCATGGTCACAGTTCATCGCAGTTCATTGCAGTTCATTGCTCCTCAAGCATCCATCATAATGAGTATTTCTTGCTCTCATAGACTGAATACCTACCAAAAGAAACTTAGAGAAAGTGAAGGAATCCTGCAGCAAGGTTCATCCTCTAAATTTGCCTCATAAAACTGCAGTGGGTTGTAATGAGGAACTCATCTTTTGCAGAGCCTGTCCAGCCTTTTGCCGAGGCTTTTGCATGGGTTAAGGATGGTTGTTTCAAATAATTCTGTTTCAAATTCTCGCAGATCCTGTACGAAGTTACGGTTGTGACTGGAGACATTGAAAGCGGCGGTACTGATGCCAATATTTACATGACTGTCTTTGGATCCAACGGGAAGACTGAGGAGTTGCAGCTGGAAAAAAATGGAGACAGGTACAGTAACTTTGTCACTGTTATTGCTTGGAGGTGGAGTCATAACAGAGTCTGATGTCAAGTCTGGAAGCACTCAGGGCTTTGATTATGTTCTCACTGAAATAAATAAACTCCCACTGGTTTTGTAGATTCAGAACCTCTGGAAGTGTAATTGCAAGGGGTATGCCATGTAGCTAGTGAAATAATCCTGTGTCATTTATACAAGTTTTGCTTAAATTCACCCCTGTGAATTTGGAGCTGAGCATTATGAATAAAAATAAGAACTGTGAAGTCCCATGTTAGCACCATGAGGAGCCCTGGGCACTGCATGGAAACCGCAGGTGCAGGATTTCTTCAGAATACATCATTTGTGGAAAATAAGCAACTTAATTTAGACGCTATTTAACAGCTGTGATGGGAATACATGTATTTATACATTACTAACTGCAGTGAATGGCATGCAAGCCCACATGTGGGTTCCTACCTCGAGAAGTGCCCACGATGGGGAGGTGGTGACTGTCCTGATTTGACTCCCCCCATTCAGAGAGCTGGCCAGATAAGAGCCCGCATTGGTCCGGAAGCCACGTGAGGGCTCCCAGGAATGGTGAGCCCTGCTTGGGCTCTGTGCCATGATAAACCATGTGTTTTGGGAGCTTGGAGCTGGCTTATATGCAGCTGGCACGAAGAGGACACGCCATGACATCTGTCTTTGCAGATGTGGCCTGAGCTTGCAGAAAGCCCCAAACAGTCAATGAACGGCGTGGAGTGCCATGCTGCGCGCTTCAGAACCTGAAGATTATGCTAAAAGATGAGATCTCATATTTTCTTCCATCAAATATATCCCTAGTCTGATGCCAGCACTTCTCTAAGCCAAAAGAAAGCCCACACGTCACCTACCCGTTTCCTAAAGCTTTCCTTTTCCTAATGCCTCCCTCTGTAAGCTTTGGTATGCTCCAGAATGAACACAACGCAGAATGAGCACAGAAACTGGCTTCACAAGGCTAAAATTCAGTTAATCGATGGTCTCCAGTGGTGATGTTCCCAGAAAGTATCCACGGCGTGGGCAAAGGGCTGGATCATCTGGCTTGTGGAGGAGGCTGGAATTTCACCCCAGCCTCCCAGCAATGCACTCTTCCCACCACAGCTTTGAGTATCACTGGATAATTGCAGATAAGGCTTTTGGCATAGAGGTGTTTGCTTGGGGGATGTTTTCCTTATCGTAGCAGACTGGGTGTTGGGGCAAGCATGATCTGCGAGGATTGGAGCCTTTCTGTGTTGAGTTACATAACAACATGAGCGCTGCTTGCTCTGGGAAAAATGTAGCAGAGATGCTGTCTAAAATCTCCAGGCTGTTTGCATGAAGAATGAGGCTCAATCATGTGGGCTACAGGATCCCTTCCCCACCATGAGGAGACCTAAGCTACTATGTTGGGAGCATCCTTTCTCCTGGGCAATCCTGAGCTGGTCTCCCTGCCACTATGTGAAGTTCAACATGTAATTCTCTAGGTGGGAAAATGAACTGTCACTCTTCTCATTTAAAGGCAAAGCAGCATCTACATCAGGGTCAAGCAATGAGGAGTCTCTAAAGGCAACTGGGACAGCTCCAACACCTTGAGAGAGGGATTGTAATTTTGCTCCGTGTAGCAGAACAAGTGACACCCCAAAACTATGTAGCTTACAGAAAATGGTCAGATTTGTCTCTGCAGGTGGGGTGAATAATCTATAATGTAATGATATAAAGATGTGGCAAAGGAGGGCCGCATAATTCATATGATACTAGTTGTTTGGGATATCTTCTGTCAGCGTGGGACCTGCAGAAGAAGGTGGAAATTCATTTGGATTGCATCAAGAAGGACCTAAAAACCCCATCCATTAGTATGTTAGTAACCACAGGCTGCAGTGCTTTTCTTTGGGGGCATCTTGGCACATGTCCACGAGCTGGAGGAGCTCCGCATCCCTCCTCCACCAGCATCGCAGAGCTCGTGCTGTTTGTGCACATCACGGTCCTCTGGTATCGTGAGGACCTGCATGCCCCTAAATACACGTGTGGCCTGTTTGCGCATTCCTGCTGCCTGTCCTGATCCAGCTGTTCACAGCTTCCCTCCGTCCTGCTTTTTACGGATATCCCTTCCGCCTGGAGGGACCTGGGAGAGCCCCCGCCACCAAACGGATGGCAGACACTTCATCTTTATTGGGGACATCCAGTGCCAATTCACTCACGGCAGCTTAGTGCATTACAGAGAACCGGCTGTCTAACCTGCCACAGATTTAAGGCAATTTTAGCTACATTACTGTTATTGCCAGGACCTCTGGGCAATAGAAATATTTATAAGTGCGGGCATGGGTAAGAAAGCTTAATGAAATCCCTCAGATAAATGCTTCGGTGTCCTGGAAATGGCACAGCACCAGACAGCAGCTCCTCAGAGTACTTCCCCCTACCTTTTTTTTTCCTTTTCTTTTTTTTTTTTCTGGCTTATGGGTTTTATATTGCTCTTTGTATAAAGTTAGGGGTTAAAAAGACCTCTTGTATCACCCAATCTGTCGTGTTAGCAGTTATTTCCCTGTAGTATGAAGATTTCGAGGTAACAGGTGAACATGAGCCTTGCAAACTATAAACAGGATATTCGCTGAAGATAAATAATGTTTATTTGGTTGACAAGCTGTTTAGGCTAGACTTGCTCAGCCTGGAAAGGAACCGAGGGAGAGACTTCTCTGGAGCTTTGCAGGTAATAGTGGTTGTAATGAAAACTGGTCAGAGGATCCTAAGATAATTCAGACTGGAAGGGTCACACCTTTTTCTTAAATAGAAATGAAAATCAATCCATTTAGGGCACAAAAAAGCACTCTCTCTCAATAAAACAGGTTGTCTTGCTACCGAGTACCACCAAAGACAAATAACAGAGAGAGGATTTTTTTTCTGAAAAGCAAACATTAATAACTGGAAATGGACCTCGACCAAAACGCCCTGTCTAAATGCCTCCGGGAACGTGGGGAAGTGAATGCCTGGATGCAAACTCAGAGCCTTGTGCCAATCCCTTTTGCTAACATCTGCAGCTATGCAGGTCCTGATAATGGTGTGAGGATAATCACATTCGGGCTACAGGCTGTAATCTGAGCAGAGGTTGATAAAGAAATGTTTATTTTTCTTCCTACCCTGGCACTGCACAGCTGGTAGGAGGCCGAGAACTTTGCCAGGAACAAGATATCATCATTATGTGTTATCTGACAGTATTATATATGTACACATTTATATCTATATATTTATGTATACACACACACAATAAAATGATGATGGTAGCGACCACAGTTTGCAGAGCTCCTTCCAAAGTTCTCGAGGATGCTGGTCCTGCTTTGCAGCTGACCCACAGAGAGACGTTTGCATGAAGGAGAAATATCAGCAGAGGAGTGATCAGGGTGCAGAATGGTAGATGACTGTATTTGGGTGCCCTCCTACCCAGCAAATGCTGCATTTCCATCTTCCAAACCTGCTCTTCTGCAAGCCAGTGTATTTTGGGGTAAACTCCAAAGCTTCTGTACCAGAAGAGGCATTTGCAGCAGCAGGATGCAGGACAGGATGTAGGGCAGGATGCTTCAAGCAACGCAACACAAATCTGCCCTGGTTCTTACCAAAGATGGAGTTAATCTGAACATCCCCAGATTTGTGAGGGGGATGAAGAATCATTGATTTTGGCCCTTTCCTAACACAGTTTACCTGTGCCTGCTAAATTTAGGCTTTGGGCTCCGACTCACGATCAGGTTGCCACATTTAGCTGAGCTGCAGAAACCGTCTGTCACCACAGCAAATGCAAAGTTACGTGATGCATCACAGTGAAAGAAGATCAAGCAGAATTGCCTTGCCTTCCAGCAGGGGTGGGATGCAGAGACGCACACGGCTAGGTGCCAGGAGGAAGGGAACGTGCAGTAACCTGACCGTGAGTCTGTCTGTTGTTCTGGTTTCAATCAGAATGATAATGCATCCTACAGACTGCCTGGAACGACTCCAGAAATTTTGTATGGGCCTGATTTTCCAGAGGAGGAGGAATCCCTGTCAAATCTGGACAGAGGTGTCTTGCCAAAAACACAGTAGCTGTTGGTTACAGGAGAAAAAAGCTCAAGTCCAATAAAATGCACTCATAAACTTTAAACGAGGCTGTTGGCAGGGTCGGAATTATAGAATGGACCTGCAAAGGGCTTTGTGGAGCAGAGGGAAACCTCCCTGGTCTTTCATTCCCTCCAGGTTTGAGCGAGGCCAAGAGGACAGTTTCATCATGGAGATTGCAGACATTGCGCCCCTGATGAAGATGAGGATCCGCACGGATGGAAAGGGCACTCGCCCTCACTGGTTCCTGGAAAGGGTAATGCGCTTCACATCGTGTGTCTCGTTGTAACCTGCTCCCATTGAGAGGAGAAATGCGAGTGCCTCTGTCTTAATCCTTTCCTGCTTCTTCCCTCTTGGTGTTTCATGCAATTTTCCTGCAGGACTTGAGTCCATGAAGAAAGGAGCAAGGGCAGAAGTGACTTTCCTGCAGTCCCTGCTTTTAGACCTCACTCTTCTTCCCTGCACAAGAGCCTTGTCTTGCCACCAGGCCACCTGCACTGTCTGCTGTCCCCAGGATGTCCCTTCAGATGCTGCAATTCCCTGCCCTGTTCTGACTCCATGAGAGAATGGATCCCTTTGGGGGTGCTCTTCTCTTGACTATTTTTGTCAATTGTGTTCTATCTTGCAAAAAAAAAAAAAAATACTACTCTCGCCTTTATCTTCTCTACACAACCATCAGCTTCACATAAACTGCACTTATGTTTGGGCACTAAGATGTAGTTTCCTTGTTATGGGCCCTGTAATTATATTTCTAAGACAGAGGTGGATGAGATGCTGTTTCCACACTGCCAGATGTCATTAAGGGAGGAACTCACCTCTGCCATGTTTATTTCACATGCTGTTTCAGGAGCAGATGTACTGTTGGATTTCTGTAGCTTAACTTTTAGATAAAAGTGGGTAAAGAAACGGTGGCTTAACCTATGGTCAGAAGGAACAGTGCATAATTTTTATTTGGTCCTCTCTCATTTTTACTAGTCTGAAGTTGTCCTTGCTTTTTCCCTAAGTAATGTGGCCCTAAACACTGGCCCTTCACGTGCCAACCTGCCATAGCTTAGTCCATAAAGTCACAGCCAGTGAGTTGCAGTTCATTTTTGTACTTCAACATTAGCTTTTCTCATCAAGCACTCTATAAAGCACTAAACCTCCAGCCTGTATCTGCCAAATAGATGCCACAGACACACAGTTTTTCTCTTTGTGACTAAGGAATAACTCAGCCTGCTCTCTGCTTCCATTCAGTCATCGCGGTCAAATTCCCTTGGTCAGGAAGCCCTTATACCTTCCCCCTGAGTTTTATAAATCACGTCCATACAATATGAAATCATATGAAGTTTATTTGCCCAGAGACACACCAGATCTCGTGATCATGGGTTAGCAATAGCCCAAAGGTCCTGCTGCCTACCCTGCCAGGCTGTTGTAGCCCCTGAATCCAGTGAGTTTTCCCTTTCCAGGAAGCCCTCCACAGAGATTTGGGCAAGGAGGATTCCTATCTGGATGGGCTGATAGGTTTAAAGCCCTTCCCTAGATGGTCAGGAGTAACAGAGCATGCACACAACTCATTAAAAATGGGATTTTAGCTGCTTTTAAAGACTGTTCTTGTAGCTTCCACATCAGAGGTTGAGCTAACTCCAGTGATACCTGCAGAACGTTATTTATTATCTTTATTTCTCACCTTTTCAAGAAGGTAAAAATAGCATTTCCATGGCCAAGGAGCGAATCAGGACAGGAACTCTGAGGAAAAGGGCAGGAAGGAGCCACTGTGTTCGCTGATTTGTATTCCAGCCTGGAAAACCTGTGTAGCTTGGTGTGACATGAAAACTGATCTGAGCCCATTTCCATTTCTGTCAAAAGTGCATATTAAAACTGCATAATGAAATACTTGTGGGGGTAGTGCTAAATGCTCAGACAGATGGTTCACAGTTAGCGCTAACTAGCACAGTGAAATGAGAAGCTAGATTAAGCCATCAACCCCGTAATTAACCATTTGTTGCTCCATTTATCGACAGGATATTCTCAGTATTCTTGTTCTATTAAAATAAGAATAAATGGTCTTTCTTAATTCTCGTAGGTCTTTTTGTAAGCAGTTTGCTGCCATAATTCATATTGTTTTTAGTTCACCAGAAATCCAAGTGCATAAATACTGATTAAAATGCACGAATTATCAGTGATGTTGTACACAGCCGAAAGATTCAATTTACAGGCAGAGAAGCAGTCATATTTTTTCTCTGTCTAGATAAAATACGTTGAAATTTCATTCAGAATCTCAGTGAAGTAATGACTTGGCACTAAAAATTCAAGCTGCATCAACAAGGGGCGTAAGTTTTAAACGCTGATGCTTAATCTGCTAGAGGGAACAAAATTTGACTTGTGATCAGGCCAGAATGAATATGGATGATTATTCTTATTTTTACTACTATTATTTATGTCTGTGTGCCTGTGTGTGTCATTCTATAGATGTGGTGCCCAATTCTGTGAGCAGAATATCCCTGTGCCCACACAATGCATGCACAAAAAACCACATTGAAAGCTCTGAAAAGGTGAGGAAGACTTTTGATATCACCATTGTTGACAAGAGACATGGACCTTGTTTTTTCTCTTTTGACATAGTACTAAATCTCCTTTTGCACCATGTCAAGCTACCACGAAATTCTGGGTGCTCAGTGCTTGAAAGAACAGGCTAGGTGGCTTCCAATTAGGAGATTTATTAAAATGTCTTTAGAAACCTCCCCTTGGGATAGCCTGCTCCTCAGACCACATGATGATTTCGCCTGCTGTCCAGTGCCTTAGATACAAGGTAGAAAACCTCAAAGTAAGAAGGAATGAGAGCTCACAGAATGAAGAAAACAGGGAATTGCATAAGTTGGTTCTCAGAATTTTAATATAACTTTGTGCTGTCAAGGCCAGACAGATAAGAAGCTGTCTTAATGAAGTACTAATTGCATTGCATTCAGACGTCACAAATAATCCTGAATACAGGAGTTTGTCTTTATTCAGTTCCTTTTCCTTTATGTAAAGGAGATTAAGAGAGTTTGAGAGAAATCATTATAGCAGGAGCTGATTGTTCTTTGCAGCAGAGCCCTTTTGTTTCACAATCAGGGAACCTTGTTTTAAAGTGAAGACTAAGGACATGCAACAGAGCCATAGAAAAGTGTGCTGAAGCTTTTGAAGATGAAATGCAGGACCCATTTATTCCAGTGCTGGTGGGGTGTGCATGTCCATGGGGAGGGTGTACTACACTGTGGCTCAAAGATGGGCAGACCTAAACCAGAATGAATTGTCATGTCAAACCTCCCTGTTAGAGCACACAGTGCACTACTAATTGCAGGTTGCTGGTTGAAGGTTCCTGTCAGCTACCGTTTTTGCTCAGTTACAAAGCAGTTACCAACGTCTTATTCATGTGCACTGATTCAACTTTTTATTTTTAAAGTGCACTCTACAGCCCCATTAAAACCCATTCATCATTAGTGATAATGTTTAGACTTAAAAGTATTCAAGATGTCCATAGCAAGTTTTAGGTGTCCTAAATAATAGTTTAGATGTAAAACAGTGTCCTTATTGCTGAGCAGTGACTAAATCTCTCCAGAGTAAAAACAGGCAGAAAACAAAAATAATCCGAGATCAGGTCCTGAAATCACTTTTTTTTTTAATTCTCCTGGTCCAAATCAAAATCCTGCACAATCCTGTGTGTAGGCAGCACCCAGGTATTTCTGCTTTGAGGATGGGGTTCAATTCAATTTTAGTCACTGAAAAGCCGCATTTACCTCTTTTATTAAATTATTAGGCCTCTTCTGTAGTCAGTAGCGATAAATCGCCTGCCAGATGCCTTCAGTGACCATGTGCCTGTCCATAACTGAGGCAACAGAACTGAGACGTGGTCAGTTCCTTTTCCCTATACATCAACCATAGGGAGAGCCACTGTGATACCCTTGGACTAGAAACCCAATATTTAGGTGGCTCCTGGTGGGTAAAGTAAATCCCACTGCTTGGAGCCATGGTCTGATTTAGCAATCAGATGGTCAAAGGTTTCCTATTACCTCCATCTCTCTTCTGCTTCTCTCTGGAGCAGTGTCCAAGAGTGAGATAGCAGAGGTGGTACTAACCGTGCTAACTACTTACATGAAGCTGCACGTGGATGAAAACACTCATTCTAGGTGAGAGACCAAGGATGGAAATAGAGGATGTTTTACACTTATGGTTTTAGTAGCCTGACAGTTCTTCCCAGACAGCATCTGGAGCGTTGGACATGATTATTTTTGTGAGGTCTGATCTCGCTGACTGTGAGTGCACTCCAGCTGGCAACCCTAATCTCCTTCTATCCCCTGCTGTTTTCCTGTCAGAGCTGGTTGAATCTTCTCCAGCAAAGAGTTTATGTACCAAGGGAAAAAAAGGAATTTTATGTTAATTTCAGATTATTATTGATTAGCAAATTTTATATAGAAAATAAATTTCTGTGTTAGACTCTTAGCTAAGAGGATGCAGGCATCTTTCATTCATCCCTGGGGATGAAAAGACATCCTTCTGTTGTATATCCTGGCAGCGAGGGCACCAGCCAGGAGTGCTGGAGACCCGAGCTCTGCTTGCTTCAAAGCAGGGATTCAATTCTCCTTGAATCACAGAGCTGTTCCCTAAGCACAAAATAGTAGTGTCACTGGCTGAGAATAGGCATTTTTTTATGGAAAAATGGGACAGCTTTAACAATCCACAGTGTTCTGTACCTCTGGGATGAAGATGCTGTGTTATAGATCTCATCTTAGCATCAGTTGGAGAGGAAACTCTCAGATGAGTGTCCTACCCACAAAACTGTACAACGCACAATAGCACTGCCCCTGCTTCAGTGCTGGTGTAGCTGTTGCCCGCTTTTTAAGTCACTTCTGTAACTTTAAGCAATGTTCTTTTGAACTGCTAGAGGTTTCAGTGTAGTTTGAGTGAGGTCAACAGAAGGCCATAGACTGGAACACATGTTGTTTGAGGACAGAATTTGAGTTTATTTTCTCTCAAGATAAGTTTCCTAGGCGGACAGATGGTAGCGCAGTTGAAGGTCACGAAGACAGCCAAATGGTGGAGAATATGAATTACTAGGAAAGACTAAGGTAGTTGGGGGGTTTAAGCATTGAGAGGAGAAGGGTAAGGGGGAAACCAAATGTTGTCTTCTACCTGAATGGAGGTTACAGAGAAGATTGAGCAAACCTCTTCTCAGAGGTGAACGGGGAAAGGACAAGGGCAATGGACAAAAGTTGCAACAACAAAAATCTTAGTGGAACATGAGGAAAACTTATGGTTGAGAGTGGCCAGAGGTCCAGAGTGTTGGGGGGATAGCTGTCCTTGAAGCTTTCCAAAACTCAGCTGCACAAGACCCTGCAATCAGCCCTGTTTATAGAAGACAGTTGGACTAAAGTTCCTTTCAGCCTAACCTTTTTCACGATTCCATGATTCTTTTTTTTCCAATATCATGTGCGCTTCTCTGACACTTGTCAGGTCCACGCGACCTTGCATAAATATGTGTAGGAAGTCATAGTTTCTTGGTACACTGCTTTACTCTGGTATGGTCTCTGTTTCTCTTATATAGTGATAGGAATGGTAATTTGCAGCCCTGTCTCCTCCCTTCTCCCTATTTCCCCCAGTTCAATGATAATTTAATGCCAGGTTTTTACTGCGGGCTGGTGGAATGTTTTCCTCCCACCAGACTCTGGTTCCATCAAGGCCATGTTGGTCGGGACACAAAAAGGAGATATTTTATTAGGTGTTCACTGGAGTAGTTCACCCTGGCTTGTTCTTAACAGGTTTCTATTCTGTTCTTACTACCTATCACCACGGCATCTGGGCTCTTTCCAGTAACACATTAGGCAGTGTGACTAATATCTGTTGTCTGTTGTTTGTTCTATCACCCTTTCCCAGAGGGAAAAGCGTGTGAAGTTTTGCTGGCCTAATTTTTGCCTGTGCATTTTTCTTAAAAAAAAGAAAAAACACTTGTTGGGGGTTGTTCAGCATATCTACATAACGATTGCTGTGTGTTTGCACAAAAGAGACAGATGAAAGAAAGGTACTGTGCACTTCAAGGAGAAGCAATGAGGCTGTTAGCAGCTATCTATTCCTTATTTAAAGTTAGTTCCAGACCAGCTTCCAAGAAAGATGTAACCCTCATAGAGCTGGTCTTTATCCATACCATATGCTCAGAGGAGCAAAGTTCTTCCTGTGCTTTGCCTTATGCAGGAAAACGCCCGATATTATGAAGATATTTCTCTGGATAAGCAAAGCATTGTCCATTCAGAAGTGCACAGTTTATTCCATGAGAGTTCAGTACAGTTTTCCAGACTATCCCAAGACTTTGCAGGGAATGACACACTGCCCATGTCCAACCAGGCTGTGTGCTTCATACGAGCCCTCATTCAAATGGTAGCTGATTTTTTTCCCTCTTGTTTTGACTCTCCACAGATTGTCTTGAAAAACCTGACTAATCAAGAAGTGGCTACATTTACATATGGTGAGTGGCTGTCAAAGCTGAAAAATGCAACGGGAAGTCTTCTGTGTGAAATGCCAGCCGTGATAAATGATGAGCAGATGATGGAGGACACCACATACACTATTCAGGTTAAAACCAGTGATGTTGGAGGTAGGTGTTTGGTGGATATTTTAAATCTTTTCCAGCATGAAGTTCACCTTTTTAGCAGTGAAAAACATCTCACGCGTAATTTGAAATTAGGCGAAAAAGTGTAATTTAGCTCTGCTGCGTTGGAACACTGCCATTTTGGCTGTTCGTCATGAGAACATTACTCTGTGGGATCCATCTTCTTCTGATCAGTGGATATGAAATATTTAGACACCTGGCTTTTATATGACTGCTAACTGCTTCCTTGGAGAAACCCCAACCAGCAGCTTTTGCTAGAACATGTTGCTACTGTCAACCGTCCCCTTTTTAGTTTCTGATCAAGACTATGTCCACGTAGGGTGAGAGACTTGACCATGGTCAAAGCTGGTGGGTTCTAGGTGTTCAGTTGGCACTGTCTGCCTTGGTTGAAGAGATTTGAGATCATCTATCTCATGAAAAAGCATCTCATAAGTACATACCAAATAGAGGAGTTAAAAGAAAGCTACAGAGCTTCAAGAGCCAAGAAATGGGATTTCTATATCATTTCCTTCTGATCTTTACCTCTCTCTCTTAATTAACCAGTGGCAATTTTTGCAGCTTGTTGAGCTTTGAGCAAAGTATCTTAAGGCCACGTTGCTTATTTCTGTCTCTTCTGCCTGCTGCTTGTCTGAAGGAAAGCATGTCATGAAATACTACAAACAAAAGAGAAAGGACAATTTGTTTACATATCTGGCAATCCATCTAGTGTAATGGTAGATCTTTCAGTGACCTTTTTGTGAAATTCAGCCCTAACTCAAAAGTGATAGAAATAGGCACAAGAGGCAAATAGAAGGTGACAGCAGCAGCAGACACATATGCCCTTCCCGTTGAATGAAGGATGACGGGTATCAACGATGAAGCATTTTATTTCATTATGAGCCATGACAACCAGTAGGAAAGAGCAGATTACGGAGAGGCTTCAGAGAGTCTGGTTATGATTAGATCATACGGCACCCTGACATAATGCTGAACTTCATCTAGTTTATCTAAAAGATGGTAAAAGTCATGAACCATCTCCCCTCTTTGATCACTACATATTCCATGATTACTACCTGTTGGACCACTGCAGGAAAAAAAAAGAGACCTTTTATCCCTGACAGATATTTTAAACGTGTTATATCAACTCCTGGCACACTGATAGTGCCCAGGGACAGCAAAATTCTGCTTTGAATAGTCTCAGATGTGTTTATTTGTATGTATAAAGATTTTCTTTGCAATAGCTTTGAACTTTCCAAGGCATCGGAGACATTCAAGAAAAAGAAATGAATAAAACGTAGAGGAGTATTCATCTCACCTGTTTGTCACTCTCCCCCCAAAAATGTATTTCTGGTCTAAACTCTTTCTAGTTTAAGCCCTCTCTAACCAACTCATACAAGAAAGGAGCCTTAATCTTGTCTGGATCATCCTCTGGAAGGTCTCCGCCTGCTTCTCCTTCCATCCAAACCACACAGGGGCAAGACAATTTACTTAAACTAGGGAGAATGAATCTGAACAAAACTGTTTGCTGGGAAGTAAGAAGGAAGCGGTCATTCTATCCCCTTCCTCCTAAAACACTTAAGAATAGTTTTATTTTACTTTTCTTCAAAAAAGCTTTGTTACACTTTGGCTTTCCAGAATGCATCCAACCTGGATGGATCATACAACACACAATTTATATTCTCCTGCAAAAAGACTGATTCCAGTCTTTCGAAGATCAAATCTGCAGGCCACCAGAAGTATCTCAGCTGAAGAAAAGGAAGTGTCACAAGGCAAATGGTGGAGTCTTCGGTTAAAAACAAGATATTGATTTATTTTAGCCCTTAAAATACAAATAAAGCACAAATTTCCTTTCTTCAAAGAATGACCCACAGATAGGTCTACAATACAAACAGAGTATATGATGTCTCTTTCCGTGGCACAAGAACAGCCCCATCTTTCAATTTTTATTCCTACAGCAGCTTTGTATTCTACATGCAGGCATCATATACATGACAATGCAATAAAGATTGTGGAAGAATAAATACTGCTTTCTCATTTTTCAAGTATTAACAAAGCAGGAGGTTTTTATCTGTCTGGTTATAAGATTAATTAGTATGTTGTCAGCTCCGCTATGGCCTACAAATTACATAATTTAAGACAGCCGATGTCAGTGCCTAGTGGCCTATCCAAGACTCCATTAAGTCAAAAGAAGGACATTCTTTGGCTTCAGAGGATTATGATTCAAACCCGCAGTTAGGCTAAAAATGATGCAGCTGCTCAGGAAGAATTGTAAAATCTTAGACACTTTGGTTGGTTGGAAGGGGCCTCTGGAGTTTATTTCATCCAGCTGCTGCTCAAAGGGCAATTGCTAACACTAGGTCAGATCAGGCATAGTTTTGCCCAGTCGAGACTCGGATATCTTTAGGGATGATGGTGCGACCTCTTCCCTGGTCTCTGGTACCTGCTCCATGGCTGCACCATTTTCCTATAAGAGATTTTTTTTTCCTCCTGATTCCCAACGTGAACCTCCACAAGTGCAATCTGGGGCTGTGAATCGAGTCAGAACTTTCCAGCGCATCAGAGATGTCAAAGAAAAGAAAAGAAAAGAAAAGAGAAGAAAAGAGAAGAGAAGAGAAGAGAAGAAAAGAAAAGAAAAGAAAAGAAAAGAAGAAGAAAAGAAGAAGAAAAGAAAAGAAGAACTGCCAAGTTCATGGTCTGCGCTAGCTCAGAT
>JAUBNY010001030.1:2026842-2048784 GCA_032275445.1 Crypturellus soui
AGAAGAGAAGAGAAGAGAAGAGAAGAGAAGAGAAGAGAAGAAAAGAAAAGAAAAGAAAAGAAAAGAAAAGAAAAGAAGAAGAAAAGAAAAGAAGAAGAAAAGAAGAAGAAAAGAAAAGAAGAACTGCCAAGTTCATGGTCTGCGCTAGCTCAGATTCAGCCTAAATGTGAATGTTACTGCAGTAAGTTCTGGATCCTGTCCAGGTGCAGAGGTTCCATCCCTGGTGCAGAACCTCTGCTTGATGAGCTTCAAGTTAGAACAGTTCTCCTTGCTGAACTTCATGAGGTTTCTGGTTGCCCAGTTCTCAAGCTTCTCCGAGTCCACCTGGATTGAACTCTGCTGTTCATTGTGTCTGTCACTGATCCAAAATTAGAGCCATCTACAAGTTTGCTTAGCATCCTCTCTCTGTCATCACTTAGGGTGTCGATGAAGATGTCCAAAGCTATGGACCCCTTAACGGACCCCACTGAGATTGTTCTCACTGCTAGCCAGAGCTTGTGCAATAGCCATTCCTTCAGCCCTTCATTTGTCAAATTTGTTACAGTTCCTAAATGTGCTTGACAGTTTCCTGGAATTAAAAATAAAAAAGGACCCAGATAGGTGAAGTGTACATTGATTCAGCAATCTCTTCTTTTCTGTCCAATCTCCTGCTAATTGCTTGTGAGGGAAATGTCACAGCATGAGGCCTTCATAAGCCTCTTCCTGCCAGGAAGGTTTTGCTCAGGAACAGTTGGTTCTTTGCTTTTTGAGACCTTGCATTAATTGGGAACCTACTCCTAGTTAGAAAATGGACTTTAGTTTGCTTTGTTCCTCACCTCAGCAAGCTTTAGGGTCATAAAAGGTACTGCCAGATGAACTGCCTGGATCCCTGATGCTTTCTCTTCCTTCTTAAGTTCTTCCCAGGGAACTGCTGCAAATTAGCCCCAATTTAACACAGGCGGTTTTTCACGTGGACACCAAATGTTGCTTTACCTTTCTTCTGCGTGGCTCATTTTTCCCTCTTTCATGTTCTTTCAGTCCTTCTATAGGAAGGGATGCAATTTCTTCCTAAAAGAATTCTGTGTTCAAGTAATTATCCTGCAGAAGTACTAGTACTTTGACTGTAGCAGGAAAAGTTAGACTATGTTCTTTAATGTGCTTCCATAGATGGCTGGATGATGTTGTCACTTTGCTTGCCAAGCCATCCTGGGAAAATGAGTATCACGGCACTGACATCCTCTGTAAAGCAGAGAGTTGGACAGTGCTATGTCAGGAGTAGACAGATGCTTCTGCTTTCTATGGGTATTGTTAGCATCGGGGTCACCATCCTTCAGATCCAAGGGCAAAGCATTCCAGCTGTGTTTACAGGGATGGCTTGACTACCACGAGTCCTCCTAGCAGACTCCTGCACGAATTCATGGTGATCATTTGGCAGTGCCCAGAGGAACCTGGACATATTGCAACCCCCTCCAGCCTCTGCTGCCTCCTTTTCCATGCATTTGGTAACAGGGTGACAGTCCTACATGGCAGCATAGCTCGTGATGATGTGTCCTCCTCTGTCCTTCCAGGAGCAGGTACCGATGCCAACGTGTCCTTGATTCTGTTTGGCGAGAACGGGGACAGTGGGACCCTTGCTCTGAAGGAGTCCAACAAGTCTAACAAGTTTGAGAGGAACCAGATGGACGAGTTCACCTTCCCTGACATGCTGAGCCTGGGAGAGCTCTGCAAAGTGCGGATCTGGCATGACAACAAAGGTCAGTGTGAGGATACCGGTGGGATGGGAGAGGTTGGGACAGCGTTTGCATGGACAGATACATCTGTGGACACGATGCGAGTTGAGGATAGACCAAGCAACCTCAAGTGTTTTGCTTGGCCTCCTGTGTCTCTCTTCAGGCAGGAGACCATCTCCCTTCCTGATGGTACAAGATCTGCTATAATAGGTCCCCAGCTTTGGTCAGAGTTTATAGCCACCACTGCAGGATAGAAAATGGTAACTCCTTCTAAGCAGAGGCACCCAGCCCATTACCCCAACACAGCAACTCTATTAATGCAATATGTTTGTCACAGGCCAGTATTGCACTCTCCAAGCGATTTAACACTCTCACCCTGACAGTGACACGTGGGGTAATGCAGCCTGGCATCACACAGCGAGCTTTGGAAGGTAGAAATCACGATCTGTGTCTGGTGTTATTAGGATCTCTCCGTCATACGGCAAGCGCGGTGCCCTTCCAAGAGGGATGCTGACACTTCCCTGCTGCTGGACACCGTTGCGGGTGGCATGAGCATCTTGTGACAAATGCCTCAACCTGCACTGCTGTCCTTACACCTCTCCCAACCCTGCCTTCTCTTTCAGACTTCATCTAAAATAAATGATTTTACATTACCGAAGCACCAGTCAGTCCTGACCACCAGCCTGAAGGTTGAGGGGCTCCCATATACCCCGCTGGCTGGTATTAGCTATGTGTTTTGGACAGCAGTATTTATTCCAAGTCCTGGGAGGGTTTGCAGCAGGAATTCCCAGTCCTTCCCTGACTGCCTAGTTTTGATTTTAGTTGCCTAGGCACCTATTCTCTGAATGAGGATTTAGGATGCAGGAGTGAAAAGTGCTACCAAATATCCACTAGAGTTTTAGTACAGCAAAAAGGTATTTTTGCATCTGCAAGTGAGGTTTGGAATGTCATTCCAAGATCATCAAGTGGTCAGCACAGTCGTGCACGTTCATCACTATCATTTTCAAATCTATTAGCAACTCAAGTGCTATGAAGAGAACATTTTCCTTAGGAGACCTTGCAGGAGCCCCAGCACTGAGTCACACTAACTCAATGAAAGCTACCCATCGGATTCAGAGCTGATGCCTAGGGCTCTGGCACGGGAAAAGAATGGAACGTAGGAATGGAAAAGCTGGGTTAGATCAAGAGTCTATCAAGGTCAGTGGCCTCAGATACCTGAGGAAGAAAAGGAACTGAGCAAGCAGATATAATCCTTCCCCAGCCCTCAGCATCCCGCTGTTTGTAGCTCAAGGGATTTATGGAGCTGGATGTCATTTTTGTCTGTTGAATAACTTTCCATGGACTTTCTCATCCAAGTGCTTCTCCAGGCGCTCAAATAGTTGGTGTCTGCAGTGTTCCATGGCAATGGTGTATCTTGCATGGGGCTCCTACATGCAGTTTTGCTGCCCTTTCCTTCTTGCACAGGTAATCCAGGTTCACTTTTTCCATGCTGTTGATGATGCTGTCACCCAGGTTAGTGAGTTGCCCCATTCCAATCTGGTAATTGCTAGCTGAATGCTGCTGGTTGGTGGCAAAGGGAGGTAACAGAGACTAGCCTTAGGTTAAGCAGCAAATAGTCTCAATTAGTTTACATTTGCTGTGGGCAAATGTAGGTACCTGGATAGTCACCACAGGCCAGCTAAAACCTGTATTCAGACCTGGGAAAATTGTTCGTATTTATGAATAAGAATACACATTGCAACCTTAGAGTTTCCTTCCTCATTTCCCTTGTCAGCCTTTTTGTTTTATAACTAATAGGTAACAGGGATTTTACCAGACCTGTCTATCTGTAAAGTTAAGCCTTGGACAAACAACATGCTCAGGTTTTGTTCTGCATAAATACGCTTGGTTTCCCCCCCTCCCCTTAAGAAGAACAGTTGTAGTTTAAATTATAACATATGTTGTCTTCATTGTTCTTGCATTAGTCATGTGAAAGGCATATCCTTATGTAAAACCTCCTGCAATGAAGCATGATGGTTTGCTGGGTGGATAAAGTATTTATTACTGCTAGGATCCCAAGCTATAGCTGTCCTTGGTGTATATGCCTGCTCTCTCTGTATAACAACTTGTATAAATTGATTGTGCCACTGGTTAAAAATTCCTGGCCCTGTTTTTTGGAAAGGATCAGTAGGATCAGGGGCTGAGGGTCACGTATGTTTTTTGTCAGATGCTTTGGGGACTTTGGGTTTAAAAAACAAAAATGCACTTCTTTTTACCATTACTTGGAGACCTCACCTCTTGATCATTCTTCTTTCCCTTTTTTCATTGTCAGAGCTACTAAATGATGCTCTGGAAGACCCAGTCTATCGCTTCACTACTCCATTGCCCTTCCTGTGATGAATATTTGGAGTGTAGATGATGTTCTTTTCCAAAATTTCCTACTAATCAGCCATAATAGCAGCATCAGCCTGCTATTAGTTCTTCTTGCATAGCATAAAGGCTAGTTAAGGGAATTTCCAACCCTTACATGTCTTTTTCCTTCCAAACATCACCTGGTCCCAGCAATAAGTGAACCAGCCTGTCTCTGTTTCTGGGTGGAATGCAGTTAAATGACTTGCCCAAGCGGGTTAGTTTGCCGTGAAATGCAGCTCAACATCTGCCCTATAGACTCCAGAATAACCACCCAGATGACCACCACCCTCAACAAAGTTTTACTGCAGAGGATTTGCCACCAGGTCGCATCCTACTTTTGTCCATTCTTCCACTAAAATTTGCCTGTGCCGGGGTGTTCATAGTGGAGGAGACAGTAATTGCAGTGGGAAAGACTGTCAAATAGTCTAAACCATAAACATTGCATTTCTCTTTTCTGGAGAAGCATATCAAAGTGCCAGTTTTATGGTCTTACTTTAGTGTTTTGAGGTGTCATTTTTCCCTATAAAAACTGCGAGTGGAACCTCTGTGTTTGATATATAAAGGAAGAATTTAGCCTCCATCTAATTCTGACTTTAGGAAATTTGATTGGAGAAGAAGTCATCATTCATTTGAAAACAGGCAAATTACAGATTACACAACTGTACTTTTAGGTAACCTGTTCCTGATTTTTTAAACATATAGAGCACACCAGCAAAATCTGATTACAATGAGTTTATGTGAAAGAAATTTAGATTTAAACTTTGCTACTTGTCTTTTTATCCTGCTCCTGCTTACTTTGAGATACTGATGTTCGGCCTAATATATTTAGACTCCCAGAGCAAATTTAATCGCTTTTAGACTCCCCATCTCCTGATCTCAGATAGGCACTATGTATTTTTCTCATATCTCGGTTCATTTACTTTTACATTTATGCAAGATCGGTATCTGTAGGTCTGTACAAATGCTGGCTTTCTAAATATAGGCCTCATTTTTTTTTCTCCGTTTTAGGGACTAAATCACCATTCTGGAAGAATGCTTAAAAGTTTCTCGGTATCTTAGTAATGGAATTATTTACCTATAGAAGGCTTTTTTCTTTTTTTTTCTTTTTTTTTTCCATTTTTTTTCCCACTACAAGGAAATGTGGGAAATCTGGGCTTACTTCTTCATCTGTCTAAGTAGATTTCAAGTCACATGGCAAACAGCCTTTCCAAAGTCATTAATTTCAGATTCTTGATTATCTCAGTTGCCACCAGCCAAGAGGAGCCAGGAAAAGTCTAATTACCCATAAAACAGGCTTCTCTGTGTTATTACAGAGCAAAAGATAGAAGTAAATAACCAGGTTATGCAGTTCAGCTACTTCTCTGCCAATCAATAGTACATTGTCTAATCGGGACTTAAATACCCTAACAACTGCCCCATGAGGAATCCTCTTGGGTGACTCTTCCAAAGGGGAAAGTATCTTATTCTCCTTCCTTGAGCTGGACGCAATTCAAGAAGAATATGTCTGGTTTTGCTTTCCTTCCTCTGAAGGAGCTGCCTTTTCAAGGATCTTTATCAGATTTCAGATTGCCCAGACCTGCAGCTCACAGCATTTTGCATTTCCAGCAATACGTTTTTGCATCTCAGAGATGTAATTCCAAGCTTTTTGGAAGCTCGCAGAACATAAATTATTAAAACAAGCACAAAGATCTTCTTCTTAGCTCTTTGTAGGGATTTGTTTGGTTATCAGACTCCAAAACAAGTCTTTTTGAAGTTCTTCTCTCAGTGTTTCATAATTCCTCTAGATCCATGGGGCAGATTGGTTAATAATTTCTGCTTTAAATAAAAAGTGGAGGAAGGAGAAATAGCTGTGTAAACCTGACCAAGGAAAAGAGACAGCATCTTTTCCCTGCTTTGTCATGGTGGTTTGGTGATTTGGGGCACATCTTTCACTCCTGCACTGTCCTTCATGGATTGCAGTGGTGCTGTTGCCAAGGCAGAGGTGCCAGTGGAAGCTGCAAACCTCTCAGTCCTTCAGATTGGACAAATCCAGCCTCAGCCCCTCGGGAGACCCTAGCATGGATCGGCCAGACCCCACCATAGAAGTGGGCAAATGCACCTCTGTCTTTGGTAGCAGATTTCTTTCACTCAGCTGCCTGCCACCAAAATATGCTACCAGCATTGCAGCACCAGCAGAAGACACAGCAGAGATCTCCGTCTGGAGCTAATATGAAGCAGGAGAAAAAAAGATGTGAGCAGAGAAAACAGGAGACTTGGAGACAAAACAAATGCCCCAGAACTAACCTTGAGCAGTTATTCATTTCTTGTCTATCATCTCCTGTAATTGCAGAATCCTTCACTATAGAGTGGAGAAGCCCACTGGGCCAGACAGTAGATGCAAAATTACCAATTCTGTAAAAGCTTCTCTTTGCTATGAACTTCCTTTGCCTCTCCTGGCAATGAATTATCCTGAACCCTCACTAAATGCTCTTGAATCAAGTATGCCTCAATAAAACACGAAATACGCTTCAATAACAAGAATATCCTCTGAGCAACTGCTGTATCTTCACTCTGAGCAGTTAAGTGTTTCTGCGCTTAGTAGTGTTTTATCTGTAAGATGATTTTTTTTTCTTTTGTTTCAGAGTAATTTATTGGTGCTTTTGACCAAGTCAAAGTGAGTTGCATAGCCAATGCAGGAGGGACAATTCGTTTGAAACTGTCCCAAGTGCTTTTTCTTTGTCAAAGGCTGTGAGAGGTATTTCATTGCCTGTCAGCTCTGATGAGAAACTTTGTTGTGTGAGCTAACGTGATCCTAAAGGAGAGAGATACAAATGCATCTATTTTTATTCTGCCACTGGCTTGCTGGATGACCTTGTGTAAATCACATCCTTGTACCTCATTTTCATTTATGTAAATGAGAGATAAAAATATATTCACCTTCTTAAAAGTGTTTTGAGATGTACTGGTGCAGAGCTAAATGCTATTATTTTAGCACCGCACAATTAACACCCCATTTCTAGCAAACTGACACTTCTATCAAAACTCCCACCGCTTTCTGGGTGATGCCTCATGTGGTGGGACATAAGGACGGATGGTCACCTAACCAGGCAGGAGATAAATAGCATCAGAGGACATGAGGCTGATGAACTTGACTATTATTTTATATTTCAGAAGAACATGAGAAGAAAAAGAAAAGCAATGCAATTAGGGGGTTGAGCAGTACTTCTTTCTAGCCCCAAATGGTTGAGCAGCAGGAAGTCTTTACCAGCACCTAAGCAGTCAATGTCTTGAGCAGGAGTTTTCTTTTCCTCCTATGTGAACATAAGCACCAGTAATGACAACGGTTATCCCTGATCACACATCAAATGCTTTCAAAACCAACCAAAGCAGACGTGCTAGCGACAGGTTGGCTGCAGAGAACTCCAGCCAGGTCGCCCTGCACATGGAATAACTCTTGTTTGCTTTTGCCACATAGCTCACAAAGCAGATACAGATATTTCTGACAATTTGCCAAACATTAATTTGCATGAAATTCAGTGAATGCTTCTTGTCTGAAAACTGGAGAGGAAAATAGATGCATATGGCTGCAGAGAGAGGAGACAATTTCACTTCCACTGTGGTTCATCTCCTGGTCTGACAGAATGGGATTTGGATCCACGAGCTCTCACTTTGCAAGGAATAGTTAATATTCCCTAAAGATGGGACCCAGGGCCTGGTGAGTGCTCAACCCACCAGACTAGGTTTATTCTCACTCGCTTTCTCCAAGTCTCAGAAAATGTTTTTGCATCTGTCTAATCCATGTTTTTTGAGCATCACTTGGGAGAAAGGCAAGATGGTCCTGCAAACACCTTGCAGAGGTCGCAGGTCCATACACAGAGGATCTCTACCCAAAATTGCTCAGTTGTTTGCTTGGCCCTCTTGGAAAGGAGGATAAATGAACAACTAACAGTTCTTTTGGGTGGGGAAGCTGGGGAAGAGAATGCATTTTGCTGCGTGACACTAAATTACACAACTGCCAGAATCAAGCAAAGTGATCCTGTTTTCCCCAAAGCTCTTCTCTTCCTCTAATTACATTTAAAATGTTTTGCATGCTACTGAAAATGTCACTTCCGACTGTGGGAACATTAAGGAACCTACGTGGCACCGCCGTGGGTTTTATTAGGGCAGGTTTGCTGATGGGGGTTTTGATGGCAGCAGAACAGGACGGGAATGAAGCACCTTTTGTTCCGAGCACTGAACACTAGTTATAGTGATGGGGGATCATCCACAAAAGCACAGCAGTGAACGGGCTATTTTAAAGGCCAAGACCTTGTACAATCAGGCAGAGATTGCTCAGACGTTTCCCGTTTCTTCCCTCCTGCTCCCAAAGAGTAATGGGGATAAATGAAAGTCCGGTTTATCCCTGGAGACACTGTTTTCCAAGGCATTTGTGCAGCTGATTTGGATCTGAGTCCTTTTGCTCCTGTTGGTTAGGATGCAAGAAAGCAGAGTATCTCTGGCCATGATGCAGACAGAGGAAGTTGAGTGATGGAGCAACCTTTTACAGTGGGTCAGGATCCACCATCCAGCAGGATCCCAGCTCCCAGGGCAGACTCTGGGACCTTGCTGAGCCATCGTTGCTCAGATCCTCCAGTTTCCCCTGCAAAGCCAGGCTGTACTAGCAGTGGAAAGGACTAGGAGAGGCTCTGGACTCTACTGTGCCCACGCTGTCTTCATGGTCCTCACCCTCAGCCCTCCACCGTCATCCAGTCCATAAACCAGCCTGCCCTGAGGCTTGGGGCCTCCTGAGTCACCTCCACATGGGATGTAGCTCCTTGTCCTGTTGGTTCTCAAGTGCTGTAACATGTCTGGGCCCAGCACTAGGCCGTGCAGGAGCAGAAAGTAGGATGTTACGACTTGAAATCAGGCTTTATAAAAGTGTTTCTGCAGAACTGTTTGCATTTCCTCCCTTTGGTGTGCTCACAGGCACACAGAGCCAGAACAGTTGAGTGAAACAAAGTCATATTCTGTGAATCACTGGGTTTAGCATTTTTTTTTCTAGTCCTATACAAAAGGCCAATATTTCCAGTGTGGTCAAACAGAATAATTTCTTCAGTCCAGAATAAATCTTCCCATCTCCCCACCAGCTTTTGAACAGTTTAATGCTGTGGCAGTGTGAGAACCAAAGGGAGAAACTTGGAGCTGGGGAAGAGAAATGGGGCAGCAAGATGTGCTGCCCTGGATGTAGCCAATGCAGCATTCACCTGGGAGGAATTCGCATCTCTCCAGAAATGAAAAGCGATATAAGATACTTCTACAGCTTCCACATCTCCCAGTGTAATCTAAATTGCTAAACATCAAGAAGAAGAAAGAAAAAGAAAAAAAAAAAAAAGACTGATTCTAAGATTCTAATGACAGGAAAGAGAAACTTCTTTAAGGCAGGCAGGAGGACGCTTTGAAGCAGTGACCAGCAGCTCCTCACCTTGCACTACCCTGGCTGTATGGGGCATCCTGCTGGGTTTTGCTTTCAGGGTTGACACCTTGACAGAGCCCAGAGCTCCTTCTTTAAATAGCCCGTAGCTGATAGAGGCATCTTCGGCAGGGAACACCAGGAAAAGCTGCACTTTGCCCTTGCTTTGCTTTCAGCTCCAAAAGGCGCTGGAAATCCAGCGCTGTCGCGTCTCGCCCTGTGACAAAAGGGCAAGTTTCTGTGGCAGCTCTCATGGCAAAGGGCTGCTCAGAGCAGACTGGAGAAGAGGGTGGAGAAGAAGAGAGATCAGGGCTGAGACCACTAATTTATTTGCCCCCAGGCTGCGACCATCAATCTCTCTTGCTGAAGAGGCATATTTCCTTTCTTCATGCACTACTGTTTTAACTAAAGGCTCGATGGAAGCAGAGCACTCTCCTGAATATCCTGCAGGGGCGTTCATTGAGCTTCAATGGAAATGAGCCTGCCAGGAAGATTCACGGCTGACACCACCAGCACCAGCTTGGAATAAATTTCCAAACAGATGCAAAGAATAATTTGCTCCATCCAGAGAATGGTGGGAGCCATGGGGAGCTTGAGCAGGTCTACCCCAAGGCACTAACCGATGAGGTTTGGCAAGGGTGCTGTGTGCCAGACCACTCTAACCCCTCTGCACGCCTTGGTCCTGCTGTTGGAGTCAGGACATGAGAGTTTGAGCGTTGCATCCAGCTCCCAGGACTGTCTGTCTAGTCCTGGGTATTTGCAAAGGTCTTGTCATTGGCACGTGGCACTGTCCTCCCAGGAGAGAGATACGTGGACACATTGGAGCAAGTGTAGGGACAAGAAGATGATAAAGGGGCTGGAGCATTGATAAGATCTCAGGAGGATCTTATCAATTATATAAATAGCTGATGGGGGCAGGGTGTAAACAAAACAGAGCCAGATGCTGCATGGTGCTCAGGGACTGGTATAGACAATCCCCAGAGGTGTCTTCCAACCCCAGAGATTTAGGGAATTACTTAAGTGGGAGTTTAAGGGGTAAGCAGGGTGTTTGGATGAGGACTGTGCTTTGTAGTGGGTGGTTTCCTATCTGGAGAGGGTTTGGGAAGCCAAGGTACCCAGTGGAAATGCCTGTAACCAGTAAGGAACAGCTGACATGGACATCATGGAGAGGTCCAGTCCACAGGAGAAATTGGCTAACTCAGAAAGGCTTTTTTCGGGGCTCAATATTATTTCTTGCAAACTAAGGAGGAAGGCACATAGCAGCGAGTTCTTGGAAGATCAAGAGCTATCTCATGCCTCTGGGGCGTAAATAACAAGGCAGCAGAGATCTCCTTTTGTGAACATAACCTTTCGGCTGTCGAACTACAGGACTTGTAACAAGAACTGTCAGAACCCGCTGAAATGCCAGCTCAGCAAGGGCTCCTTCTAGTTCAACAAATAAACCAAGAAATTGTTCCAAAATGCCCTTTTCTTGTTTCTTCCAGTTGCTTTTCTGCTACATAAAGAATAAAGAAGAGTTACAAATCTTCGGAAGGAACCAAGGGAAAAGCTAGGTGGGCTGGCGGTCTCCCCTTGAGTAAACATCCCTTCAGTCAGTGCCACATCCATGTCCAGTCATGTCCATGTCCATTTAGTGAATTCACCATGAATGCTTGGAGAGGGGAAGACAGCACGGGTAGCTGTGTGTGCTATATGGTAGGGTCCAATTGTGATTGAGCCCTATAATATAGAGCCAGTTATAATAATTTACCTTCAGACCTTCAGATCCATGTGGCGTTGATGGCTGTTGGTGGTCTTCCCCTAGAAACATAATCATGGAGAGGTGCTCCGTGTGCCTTGTCGTCTTTTTTGCGCTCTTGCAAGCAATTTTGAACTGTTGTTGCCCTTTATTGGGGTAATATAGGCCATAAGGATATAAAACCCTCAAGTTTGAGGTCAGATAGCATTCCCAGTGCAGGAAGGGACCCCAAAAAGCATGCACGTACTGCTATGTGGATGAATAACTAGGGGTTTACGGATGGAGGGATGGTGGTTAGGTGGATGGGAATGGGAAAATGATATTTATTTCTGCACACTATCAAAACTCTGCAGTTTCCCATGTAGGACTTTATCTAACTTCTGATAGAAGAGAGAGTTGTGAAAAGTTTGATGTTATAAAACGCTGAAAAGACTCATATCCTTCTTTTTGGCTTTAATGTCTTCCTTAAAGTGGAAGGAGGAATCAACAGTGATTTCTGTAACAGAGGTGTTCCCTTAGCTTTTGCCCCAAACCTCTCTAATTTCCGGGAGATTTTTTAGTTCTGGCTGTGGCAAACAGCTCTGTCTGGTCACCCTGGGACTCACCGTGCGATACTGTCCCTAGACTGTGGTGGTGTTCCTCTTCCTGGGATGTCTTTCCAAGCTGGTGTGACAAGGCATGAGCTGTTTCCAGCTCTCCTTGCTTGGTGCTTGGTTGCAGAAGCTGCTGCACATCCCCAAGCCCCTGTTGTGCTTATCAGAAGAGCTCACTGGTGTCGTGCTCACTGCTGACATTATCTGAAGTAAATACTAAACATTCCCAGCACCAGCAGGGTGCTTCTGGGGAGGAGCGTATCATCTGCTTATCCAAAGGATGTGAAAATATCCACCTTCTTATAATTGCTATTCTGTTTGCTGTAAAGGAATTGCACCAGGCTGGCACCTGGAATATATTGACGTGACGGACTCTGCTATGGACAAGACCTTTCGCTTCCAGTGTGATCGATGGCTGGCTAAAGGTGAAGATGACGGGCAGCTCATAAGAGAACTGGCTTGTGCCAATAACAACATCCTGGAACTGAAGGAACGGACTGGTAAGCGCAGAGACAACTTGTGGCATTTCCTGAGGGATCTCTGAGGCCGTAAGACCACAACTGCAGATGATTCCCATGCAGGCTTTGGGTTCACAGGATCTCAAGGCGGAATTACTGAAAGTACCGTTTCCTTCTGAAGTGTAGCACTGTGGTAAGAAAGAAACAAATCAGGATTTATGAGGAAGAAAAATGTCTCATTCGAGGTTGAAATGTAAGAGGGACCCATCTGTAGCAGTTCAATCCACAGTAAGCCATAAGGGTACATGCTTATGTTCTCATTAGAAATAATGGCCTTAAATCTTTGAGGTGGAAAATAAGTTCAGTTCTTAAAGCTTTGCAAGTAACAGTGCTCCAGCTTCCTCCTTAATATGCTCTGGGCTACAGGCTCGCACATCCCAGCTGAATATGACGGCTGAGCTTAGCACTCCAAAGCCCTGGTTCTGCTCAGGATAATTCCACCGAGTCCAAGGTAATGACACTGTAGTCTAATGTGGCGAGGAGAGAAAGAGTGGTATCATTTAACTGCACTGACAAGTTACGCACATCTCATCACTCCTATAAAAGCAGTGCTCTGCTTCAAGAGAGTCTTGGAAAGTCAAGAATCACATTTCTTCAGGGTGATTTCACGTTGCCCCTGCTAAAAGGCAACCCTATCTTGCTTCTCTTGGGGACTTAGTCACATCCCTGGTACCACCATAGCACGTGAGCACGTCCTGATGGACATACAGGTGTCTTCTCAATGCCCATAAGGGTAAGCAACCTCAGTATCAGGAACAGTTGCACAAAGATCAGAAGGATTTGGGACATATCAAATAGCGAGATGATAACACAGCAGGGAGATGTACACGGCTTGTTCAAGAGCAGCTCCATCTGCTCGCTGATCAAGCAGTACTCATATTCTTCATGTACTCAGACAGGCAGAAGTCAGAAGTCTCACTTATTTTGTAAATGCTTTCTTGTGTGCTGTGATAAATACTGGGAAGAGGGTTTTTTTTTAGCCAAAATGACAGTCAAATAAAGAGATCTTTCTGGCCATCTGCTCTTCCTCTGCTGCTTAACATGTGTGTTAATTATGCTTTTAAAGCCTACGAGATCGTCACAGTAACAAGCGACAGAGAGGATGCAGAGACCAAGGAAAACATCTGGATCATCTTAGAAGGAAAGATGGGTCGCTCGAAAGAATTTCTTATGGAAAACTCCTCCAAGAAAAGGAGATTTGAAAGGTAATGGGAGTGGGCAATGGGCTAGAAGACCTCCTCGCCAGCTGTGCCTTTTCCACAAATTCCATCTCTTCACCAGGGCAACCTAGTAGAGTTGCACTTTTGCCATGCTGTTTCCTATCCCCTTTCCAAAAGGTCAAATGAGTGAAGGAAGGGAGTGAAAGGAGCATGTAAAATTAGGTTCTGATAGGCAGGCATAGAGCAGGCTTAAACGCAGTGCGAGAAAAAAAAAAAAAAGGCATTTGGTGAAGGAAATGCAGATGACAAATGTGTGTGTGTCCTTTTGTATTAGCACATACAAAAGGGCTCCTGGTGAGCCTAAGGGGAGACTGTGATTTTTCGAGCTGGGAGGAGCAGGAGGAAGCTGGAGGTGGTTTTAGTTCCTCTTACAGCATCTCGCTGGCAGTAGGAGTCAGAGAAAGAGTAAAAATAGTTGGAGGCTAAATGTTGTCAGAGCTGCTCGGATCTGACTTTCCAGATGGATCGGGAAGGGGGTAGGGCTGAAGGATCAGCGTCGCGTGAAGGAAGCCAAATGCCAACCTTGTGCATGGATGAGCTGGAGGCACATCTAGGGGGAGATTCCTCCTCCCGTGTGGGGCCGGAGCGCTCCAGATGTGACGTGGGGATCCCACTTTGCTCCCTGTGCCATCAGGAGAGAGGGATGCATCCAAAGCTGTGGACCCTGCTGGTGTTCGGCTGCTTTTCAGGGAGGAAATATCTTTCTTAAGGCTCTGTGAAGGAAGAAAAAAATATATAGCTGACCTGGGCCATGGATGACTGAGATTTCATGTGAAATGTGACAGATTGGGAGGCACTTCCACCTGACACTCAGCTGATGGAGAGTTAAATAGAGGTGGAGACACCGTCCTCTGACGTATTAGTCACGGTCCCTCCTTGGAGGCAGGTTGGAATAACGACCCAGGCCAAGGAGACAGGCCTAAAAAATATATAGAGGACGTGACGGGGGGGGGCAGCCAAGTGTTTGACAGAGACTTATTGTTTAACTAAGCTATTTTCAAGCTGGGCTTCTAAAGCAGGAAGAGTGGCTGAACTAGCAAATTAAAAACAGCTATGGTGGGTAGACGTGTAGCAGACACAGTATCTGTCAAGAGTGAATGAATGAATGCTGGGGAGGAAATTAGTCATTCTTTAGCTTTATCTATAATGAGGCAAATTGATTTTGTATGTGGAACAGCTCAAGTTTATCCTGGAGAGTCCTAGTGGCAGTAATTTCAAGCGTCACCCCTAATCAGAGGAAAATACTGAATTTAAATATGGAAATTATACTTTGTGTTCAATGATTGTGGGTTAAATGAAATGGTTTTAAAAGGATGCTTATCCTCTTTCTTCCTCAGCCATGTGCAAATTACTTAATGTCCATATGAGACAAGTCAGTGCCAGCCTTCAAGATACTAAATGAAATGGTTCCCTGTTTCCTGTAGGGCGTCAAGAGACACATTTCAGTTTTCTTCAAAGAATGTTGGTGATGTTGCAGCCATTTGCGTTGGTCACTGTCCAAAAGACGGGAAAAAGTCATCCGCAAAAGCTGATGTGTACTGGCATGTCCAAGAGATTATCGTAACAGAGATGGAGCTTGGCAACAAGTAAGCGTCTTCTTATCTGCAAGGTGCCACTCTGGGATGGCATGGGGAAGATCTGCATGCATCTTCCTGCAAAATTTCATAATTACAGGCTGCTGGAAAGTCTCACCAATTTCTTTTAGTTAGCTAAGGGCAAGTTGTTTGGTCTCAGATGTATAGAGGCCTCACTTGGTTGTCCGATTTCTGAGTTGGTAGAGAAGGTTCTCGCACAGCTGCACAAAGTTAATATCAATATTTTCTGCAAGCTGAGATGTTAGCTTAGAGTTGGTGCAAAACTCATCCAAAAAATGACTTATCAACTGGAATTTAAAGGGCGTTGTAGGATGCTCTGCACAGACTGGCCTCTATGTAACTTGTAAAAACAACTCCTAGGAAAAAAAAGGTTTAAACCTCTGATTCGATCACTTTGGATGAGAGAGATCATCCGGAATGGTCTGAAAGGTTGTAGTTAGCTACCAAAATCTAGGATGGTCTGAAAGGTTGTAGTTACCTACCAAATCACAAGTGTTCACTTGCTCTGGCTAGAATACAACTGAAATCATCTATACCCGAAGGCTGACATTGCCTCAACATCCCAGGAAATCTCTGGGCACATTTCTATCACTGCTAAAGAATTTAACTCTAAGGGCTTTGTACCAGCTGAGACAATTGAGTGTTTGAGAAAAAAATCCTTGAAGTGATTTTTTTTTAATGGTAAGAGTCTCTCCTAGCAAATTAATCAGCCAGCAGAAGAGCCACAATACTATTTGCTGAATGAAAACTCCGTCAATTATATATTCAAACATGTTCCTTTCTCCTGGTGGGGAAAAATCTAGGGCCCTTAATACCCAACTGTGCAATCAAATCCAGGCATCAAGTGCATTGGGAGCATGGAGATCTCTGCTGAGACAGTACATTTGACAAACGTACAAATTAAATGAATTATGAGATTGGTCTAACAATAGTTCTCAATGATAATATTTTTTTTGTTTTGATGCTCGGTCTGCTAGCGTGGAAAAGGGACACATTTAGATGCTGGTTTTTGTAAGTCAAATTGCAGGGCTAGAAAGGTCGTCATTTTTCTTCTCCCTCCCCAAATTCCACAGACTGTAATGCTACATCATCATACCAAAACAACAGATATTATGTCATCCAGAAAATAAACTGCGATGTCAGGCAATTTCCCCCTCTCTATTTTCACGTAGTTGTTTTCCTGGCCCTAAAATACCAGAATTTGTCATTCGCAAAGCTGCTTTGCAGAGCAAAGGGAGCTTTCTCCTGGCTGCAGAACGCACACAAGCACAGTAAGGTTTTAAGAAAAGCAGTGCTGCCCCGGTTGCAGTCTCTCTTCCTTCAGGTGGTCATTCCACACACGTGCAATGGAGCATCGCTCCTCCTGGAGGACCTGATGCAGTCTGGTGAAGGGGGAGGAAGCGGGAGGGAGGAATTGTTTGGAAATGATCTGGATCGTTGGAAATGAAACGGATCCTGATGAGAACAGTGCTCCAGCCGCGGCCGGGTGCCAGGTATGCAGTGATTTATGAAGATGCTGTGGGCTCTTTGCATCAGCGCAGGCAGCACTGCAGTGTGGAGGGTTTTCAGCATCTGGTACCCGTCGCTTTAGGGTTTGATGGGTTTCTTGCCTGCTCAGGATGAGCTGACACCTCTAGATGGGGATATACAAACCTGCAATCTTCCGTGGTGCCTTTTTGACCCTTCTCCCTAACTTTTAGCTCATCCTGTCCTGTGTTGCTGGTGAGGATCACTGCATGTCTCCCCTCCAAGGGCAGTTGTGTAGGTGAAACCCTGCTCCAAAACCAGTTTAAACACAGTCAGGAGAGGCAGCGTCACGTGCCAGGCCAGCTGATTGCCTTGCCTTGGTTCTTCTGTACATGGCCATGCCACTTCATGAGCAAAAGAGGTGCCCAAATCCAACTCCGAGCATGTGTCAGTGTTCGCCAGGATATATCGGATATTTCCAGCAGTTGCAACATTCAATCAAGACCATCTTCAGAAGCAGAAGCTCTAGTGTTAGTACCAAAATGACACTTCTGTTGTGTGGTTGGCCAGCATGTGCCACGGGGAGCCCATCCATGCCCTAAACCCACCGTGAATTCCCCTTCTGCAGGTACTTCTTCAGGTGCAACACGAAAATCCCTCTGCGCTACAAGAGACGGGACTACAAAGTCTTCGAGTGTGCCAAGGTCACCGAGAGCTTCGCCAGCAAAGCCCGGAGCCTGGTGCCCGTCCGCTACGAGACCATCGTGGTGACGGGCTTCGAGAAGGGAGCCGGCACCGACGCCAACGTGTTCATCACCATCTTCGGCCTCAACGGCGACTCGGGGAAGCGGGCGCTGAAGCACAAGTTCAGGAACCTCTTCGAGCGGGGCAAAACCAACCGCTTCTACCTGGAGACGCTGGACATGGGGGAGCTGAAGAAGGTCCGGATCGAGCACGACAACAGCGGGCTGGCGCCCGGCTGGCTGGTGGAGCGCGTGGAGATCACCAACTCGGCCACCGGCGTCACCACCATATTTCCCTGTGGGAAGTGGCTGGATGAAAACCGTGGGGATGGCTTGATCTGGAGGGAGCTCTTCCCTAGATACTGAGCAGGGGGGATTTTAGACCCTTCTCCGTGGGTGTTTTCCACGTTATATAGTTTTATAGAGCATTTTACTTTTTAAAACGTTGCTTTTTATACTGGAGGGTTTTTTTAGTAACAAGATGTGGCTCTTGGGTCAACATTTTGTAATAATAATACTGTTGTTTTATTTTAACTGCCCATAAAATTTTGAATGAAATACATTTCTTTCTTATTTATGATTAGAAGCCAGCAGATCCATAAAACAGCAGATCCATAAAATATCTCAGCAGTCTTTGGGCACAATCTCCCTCCTGCTTTCACCACCCTGCACTGCCAAGGCTGGAAATGGCCTCCACTATTGACCAACTTCCCTTTCAGACAAGAAAAAGATTCAGAAAATAGAGAAAAATAGAAAGTAGAAGGAAAAAAAAATAAAAATAGAAAGAAAGAATAGAAAGAAAATGGAGCTGATGCAGTAACGCGTTGAAAGCATCAGGACTTTCTAAAGGGGTGTTTGGGAAAGGGTCTGGAGTGATGTGATTTAAGCAGGTCTTTTCCCTCTGTGCTGGAACTGGCTCGTGGATGAGGGCAGAACTGGGACAGCTCTAGTGCAGAGGCACCATGACCTGGGAGCAGCTGATGCAATTCCCAGGAATATGTTAGCAAAGAACCTAAGAGCTAATCAATTCCCCATTCAAGGAAGCTGTCTGACTACACTCTAAGCTGCCTCAGGATTTTTTTATCCTATATGGCCTGAATACCAATCCTTTTTTCAGAGCACCTGCCATTCGTTTTATTTATTTATTTTGTGAGATATCTCTATTTAATTTTTCACGGTGGGAGGGATTTCTCGGTTGCAACAAGACCCCCATAGGCGCGCTCTTCCCAGGTGCTTGCCTCTCTCCACAGGTAACAACAGGAACAGCTCTTTAAACATCATTAAAACATCATTAATCCCGAAGTCCCATCTCCGGAGAGCTGCTCTAGGCTTTGCTCACCAGCTGGAAAAATTCTCCCTGCCTCCAGTGGGACAGCTGGGTTGAGTGAGAAGGAGGAAGCTGCGCTAATGAGACGGCGCTGGATGCTGCAGGGTAACGAGGCAGCTCTTAAACAAGCGCTTTGTGTGAAAAGGGGTTAAATGCACCGAGCCCACCAGCTCATCCCACCACCCCAGCATTTCGCATCCCACTGGTGCAGGCATCAATTTGGGGATGCTGCTGTGCTGGTCCTGCTGTCCAGTACCTACCTGGTCGTGAGAAAAGGTCATGGTCTTGAAGTACAAGTTGCCTAAATGACCGAACCTCAAGCATAACTACAAGAAGCACCCATGGGAATAGTAATGTTTCCTTCGGTGTGTTGGTCCCTTTGCTGCATCCCCACCTCAGGCTGCTGCTGATGGTCCTGGAGCCGGGCCTGAACCGGGCTGGGGAGGAGGACACCCATGTCTGCAGATGCGTTACTGGGGTCACGCTGGGCTGGTTGTGTGGTCCCAGCAGTGGTTCCCCAATGGGTGTTTGCAAACAAGAAGGCCAAGCCTGGGAGCTCCCCACCATTTCTCCCATCCCAAGCAACCAGGGCTATGAAGGTCCTTCCTGTCAATAGACTTGTCAGGTTTTTAACAAGAGAAATAGGAGTTCTGTCATCCTGGCTTTTCCAGTTGGCTCCACTGAGCGCCCACCTGGTGCCGGGCACCACCTTTAAAGCACAACACAGCACATTGCAGCACTTGGGCTCTTAAATCCACCATTGCCCTGCAAAATAAGTGGCAGCATGAGGCTGGAGACAACATCTCTACCTGCTCCCAGCCCTTGGGAGCACGAAAATTTGGTAGAGAGGTACCTAGAGCCATGCATCAAGGCCCTGTTGAAGAAGGAATGTGTGATTTTGGTCTCACCCAATCTGTCTTGCTGCATTGCGGCACCACAGTTTTGTAACTGCTGCGCTGATGAGCAATGGGATTGAAAATGTAAGAGCATCAACCATCCCTGGGCAGGAGGAGTCACCTGCATGTGGTGCCCCTGCTAAGGCTGTTGGGAGCAGTATTGATCTTTTGGGTAGCAACGCTTTCCCAAAAAAAACAGAGGGGATTTTGCTAATAGGGGGCCAGCAAAGCTAATGTCTCCCAAGAAGAGGACCTTGGCAGGGCATGAAAGAAAAAATGCTTTTTTTCCCCCAAAAGACTTTTAAAATGCCCCCTGCTTGTGCAAAGCACAACTCCACCTTGGCTCCGGGGAGCCCTTCTGTTGCTACAACAACTAATGCCACGAAAGCAATAAGGCCAAATGGAATTTTTCCAAGGGATGGATTTGCATTCAGCTGCTAAAAGCAACACGGTCTTGGCCAAGCAGAGAACGTGTGAAAAAAGGAGGCAAAATTGTCCTTGTGCTACATCTTTTGCAGGGCTCAGGGAGCTCCTACCTGCAGGGTGCAGCGTCCCAAATCTGCATACTGGGGAAAGACCCTGACCCTATAGGATTTTATCAACTATATTTCTTCATGGATATGGTTTTAATGCACGTGTCTTTAGCTAAAATTATTAAGTGGGGATGACAGGCAAGAGTAAAGGTGGTAGCACCATGGGGATGTGGCTTTGGTGCTGTTGGCGAATACAAGTGTAGCCAAGGAATCCGTTGCAACGTGGTGGAGATGGAGTAACCCCAGGCCGGGAAGAATCCAGGCTGTGGTCTCCCCCACCTCATCCTTACACACAGAGGTCCATTTTAATGGGCAGAAGATGCCCCATGAAAACCAAGAGCAAATTCAATACTCAGCACATCCTGTGGCAGCAGCTGCCTCTCTGCAAGGTGCTTTTAGCCCAGCTGCGTAGCCCAAGCCAGGCACAGGCCACACGGACCTTTAATCAGGGCTGCGGAGGGCGCAGGCTGGGTTTTGCAGTAATTTTCCCTTGCCTTAGTTATTAAAAGATAAAAAGACAGCGCGGAGGTACATGGTTCTCCGTGGGGAGGATGGTAGATCCAGGAGGATCTTTGCAGAATGCAAGACCCTCCGGAATATCCTTGAGGCAACGTGGGTTGCAGATAGAAGATGAATCTGTCTTTCACGGGCAATTCCCAGGCAGGATCTAGAAAGTAATTTTGGTGCCAGATCACCAAACCGAGGCATTAACTGGATGCACGAGGACCTCAGCTCGAGCTGGTAACATCCCAAGTTATTTAAAGGTTTAACGTGCACAGTGCCATGAGCACCCAGGTGGCAGCAGCCCCAGGGCATCCGCATGTCCCTTCCACATGCACAAATCAGCTAAGGGAAAGTATTTTTTTTTCCAAGTTCAAACATATAAACCATGACAGGAGGATTTAGTTGCTCTCAAAGAAACAAGGGTTTGGTCACAAATCACTGCTTTTCACTGGGTGATGCACAAGGAGGAACGTGTCCTTGAGCACCAACGTGCTGCTCCCACCCTAGAGGAGGAAGAAACGCTTCAAAAATCAAGTATTTCATCCTAAAAAGACTGTTTTTGCCAGAAGGGTTTTGGGCTTGGACACTGGTGGGGTTAAAGCACAGCTGATGCCTCACAGGGTTTCATCAAACCTCCACTGGGGACAGAAAGACAAGGAACAACGGGGAGGACAAGGGAGATAAAGAAACAGTGAGTGCCCAGCCAAGTCACTGGTGTATAGTTAGCAATGCAGTTCATTTTATTAGTTATAAATAAAGTACAAAAAATCCACCAAAAGTGAATCTAAGCATTTACACAATTTCTAATGTCTTTTTTTTTTCCTTCCTCAATTTCTTCAATGCACTATTGCTTTAATATTAATAATAAATATTTTTTTCTAGCTTTCTTCTATAAAATAGTCTATGTAGCAAAATGTCGCACAGCACAACAGAACAGCAGTAGGAGTACAAAAAATGTGGGTGATCCTTCCACGAGCCCCTGCCCTCGGAGGGGAGGATTTTTGCTTGCTCGCTCCTTGCTTTGCGCATCCCTTTTTTGTGGTGTCTTTGCTGGGTAGGGGGGGAAAAATGACCAGTGCGGCCCAGGCTGTAGAGAGGAGTATTAAAAAGCAGCAAGGGAAAAAAACAAAAAATAAAGTCACGGAGGGGATTTAACCACGGGGTGAGACAAGGTGGACAAAGCGGAGCAGCACCCTGAAGGGGCAAAGAGGAAAACAGAAATTAAGGTTCAGGCACATTGGTGCCCTCTGATCCCCCAAAGAAGAGTTGCGTCCAAACCC